>MU158781.1:616143-636498 GCA_015888305.1 Antheraea pernyi | reverse complement strand
CCTGCTGAAGTTTCTCGGAGACTACAGTATGGAGTGCTTCAAGGGGAAAATAAATAGGTTATTTAAGGGTCGGCAACGCGCATGGAACACTTCTGATGTACACGTGTCCATAGGTTGCGGTGACTGCTCTTACATCAGGCGGTACGCATGCTTGTTTGCGATAGTCATGATATAAAAAATGACCACATTTTTTTCGAAAATAAATATATATTTCACTCCATTATTGTGATATGTCAAAATGGCCATGACAGCATGCCGCTATGATAGCGTTCAGTTTATTATTAAGCATTATGGCTGTATTCCGTCGACTCTAAAATCATAATATAACTAAAGGATAGAAATAAAACAATAAAATGACATTATACAACTTAACTGACAAATTTTAATACGTTCCATTTTCTATATTACAATAATTTTGTACAAAATCAACGTACATCTGTCGAGTATACATTTTCATTTATAATCAATTCGATCTTATTCAAACATAATATGTAATATATCAACGATAAAAAATAATAATAAAATGTAATATCAAAAAGATTACGTATTACAGAGATCTTGACCAATTCGAAAAATGTAGAGTATGTTGTTGTTAGGAGATATGTTTTTAAGAACCTTCTACTTCTTTATCCGCGTTGTTTGATTTTGTAGGTATAATTTATCTGGCAGGGGAGAAACTTATGGGTTCTCGTCAGCGATGAAATCGACACTCGAGTGCAAAGGGTTAATAAATTATACAAAAATGTATATAATTATTAATCAGAATGTGAATAGATGTGAAAACTAGACGAATGTTAGTAATTTCAATTAACAAATTACAAAAGTCCAAAAAGAACATAGTTATTCATCAGTTATTTTATTTGCCTAATTGCATATAAAGAGAAAATTTTAACGAAAATAAATCACGACGTCAAAAATCTACTCTTACAAAATGCGGCAGAGTTCCATTAGATATTGAAAAGTTATGTTTTGAAGAGTTAGTGTACCTTCGAAATTCAGAGTCTAATGCTAATTAAATAAAAATAGAACCTCTTTGACAATATCCTCTTTTCAACAAAGACATTTCCAAAACTGTTTAAAAATGACGAAGGTCTGAGGAAATAATCATTATCGCTAAACACATTACATCGACGAATGAAATGACAGATTTTCAATTTCATTGTAGCGATTAAATAAGGTACGCTTGAATTTGATTAAATCATTACATATAATAAAACAAAGCCTTCCAACGTGTCTGCCGGTCTGTTCGCGATAAACTCAAAAACTACTGAACGGATTTTCATGCGGGTTTCACCAGTGGATAAAGTGATTCATGAGGATGGTTGAGAATAATTCAGACTTATTGTATGACCTTTTTAATAAAGTTATGTGTTTCATATTCCATATTCAAAATCACTACCGAACCTATATATGATCGAACATTTCAAAATAAGCTAAAGAGTTTTTGGCGGGATTTTGGTCTGTCATGTAGTGGATTTTATTTTTTATTTATAATCTTGTGTTACTTGACTCTATATTGTGTAAAATTGGTGGTGTTTTATGTAATATAGTTTGTTTATTGTGCATAAGTGAAACGAATGGAAAATAATACTACGGACCATGAATTCTGACATGCCACAAAAATTCCCCGGAAAGTTGTAACAAGGGAGCCGCCATCTTGTTGGAACATTAACATTGAAATGATCGTATGGCACTAATTTATAATAATATTAACTACTTGACAGTGGCAGTAATAATCTAAAAGATTGGTTGCCAAAAATAAAGATAAAAAAATAAGCTAAATCCTTCATATCACATGTTTAATTTTTTATTAATTCCTAGATTTTATACACCGAGAAGTTCAAATTTTGCCATTCATAAGGCTTTTAGTTTTTTTTTATGACCTTCATATTCATAATATATATATATATATACATTTAAGGTGGATGTGTGGTGTAACTAGAATGGATAAGATTAGGAATGAATACATCAGAGGAAGTTTGAAAATAGCACCAGTAACATAGAAGTTAAGGAGTAATAGGTTAGCGTGGTATGGGCATGTTATGAGGAGAGATAAAGACCATGTAACTAGAAAAGCTTTGAGTATGACGGTCGATGAATATAAGAGTAGAGGAAGACCGAAAAAAGTATGTAAAAGGTGTGATGACTGAGATGACACCTGATAGGCGAGCGTGGAAAAGGTATACATGTTGTGCCAACCCTACTTAGGTGGGATAAGGGTAAGAAGATGAATGAATATATATATATATATATAGATAGAATAGATATGTTAAAAATATGTATGTAGGAATTGAATGTTCTACAAAAAACGAACTCCAATAGTTATTTACCGCTATGTATAGTCACTATAACGTAAGCGTAAATATATAATTTACAATATTCCCGTAAGATAATGGATATGTTCATGTAAATATTACATTCGAATTTTAGTAGGTAATTTTTAAGTACTGCGTTTTTAAATAAACAGGTAAAAACTATAAAAATATTCTTAATGCATTCTACCACTTGTGTTTTTACTTACAAAAAAACATTCTGTTATTAATATTTGTAATGTACGAACAAGGAAAATTGAAGATTTAATCCTATAGGTAGCACAATTTTTAGGAATGTACCTCGCGTTTATTTGCTGTATATGTGACGTCATAACGAGACTAAGATGGCGGCCAATGTTTTTGTTGTTAAATAAAAATTATTCATTTCGAATTAAGGATATTAGACAAAATGTAATAATGATTGACTTTAGAATTCATTTAAAAATAGTTCAAATCGTTAGGGAATTATGATTTTTTTCAAATTTCATTTACAAAACATAGTTCACAAGGTCCGAGAATTAACTCCGTCCTCTTCACTCTTTTGTCAAAAAACTACTGACATTCAAGATTTTAAATTTACCACAGTATTATATTATCATGATTTAGGATATATTATCTGAATTTATTTAACTGTTAAATTATGCAAGGAGATTTTGGCTGGGTTTTAGTCTCTCATTTAGTGGATTTAATTCATAATCATGTGTTATTTGTCTCTATATTGTGTAATGTTGGTGCTGGTTGATTGGTAGTTGGTTATTGTGCACAAGTGAGGTGGATCGGAAATAATACCACGGAACATGGATTCTGACTTGCCACAAAAACTCCCAGGAAAGTTCAAGGAGGCCACCATCTTGTTGCCCAAACAAAAATCGGCTGGGTGCCTTAAGCGCTCGCCTTAGTAGTCCGGTGAAGCTGTTAAGACTTTGCTAGGTCAAAGCGTAGTCAGTAATATACTAAACCATCTTGTTAGAACATTGAAATTATCACACCACGCTTGTAATATTACTACCGACAATGGTACTCGATTAATTGGCAAAAAAAACTTAGTTTATATTGTTGTCAAAAATACTACAACACAATCATTTTTTAAATATTTAACAAAGTTATTTTATAGTTAATGTTAGACTATTTCTTACTTTATTTCAGACTAGTAACCGCCTTCGACTTTGTCTGTATTTGTATCTTGTATTTGCATCACGCCGAGATTGCCCTCAGTTGTCAAGAATTTTTCTTACTTAACACTAATTGTAATATTTTAACCAATTTTAGTAGTATCTTAATAAATTATTGCCTAGATATTATTCAGACGTCTAAGCTATATTAGTATAGAGTTTAATCAACATTTGTACATTAGTTTTTGTGTGAAAGAGTTACAAACATCGATATATCTTGACAAACCTCCTTGATTATAGTATTACCTGTCTGATGCTTAAATTTACTAAATTTGTAAGAATTATTATTTTAGATAACCAATGTAATAAATTTTTCAGGTTATGAATGCATGATTCATGACATTTTTAAATAATACAGACGAACGGGATTTTACCTCTCGGCTGATTTTTTAAGACTCAGATTTCAAAATGGCGGATCAGGGATTTGAATATCTAGTCATTATTTTATAATTATCAACTTACATTACATAATTCATTGTTGTTAGGGTTTTTGATATCTTGTAATAAATACGGGTTTTTTTTTAACTTTTTGCTCATAACTGAAAATATTTTTCACACTTTTAATTTACTTTGTAGTCAATAAATATTTGTGTATCCATCGGTCCGTAGGTATATATATTTTTTCTGATGTCTCGTACGTATATCCTCGTGTCAGTTAGACATATCGTTTTAATAAATCAATGTCATCATTCGATTACGTCACGCGATATTTCCCTTATATCTATCTCTTTCTATTATATCACTCCATAAATAAATCCTACGGCATATTAACATAACGAAATCTTTCTTTCGACCATATTTACTACTAATTTGTGCCCGTGTGTCCGTTTTCGTGAATACCGTTATGGTTTTACATAGAATCAATGCGTTTTATTCAATTTTTTTTAAATAATTTTGTCATTACCTACTACTAAACACTAAATTCCATAATTATTGTTTGTCTCCTATCAAAAATCGTAATGACATCTATCAATACTACATAATACTTCTTCTTTAATATTCGTCCAATAGGACAGGCGAAGGAATTAATCCATACTGCCAATTCTGAAGTTGTCAATATAGGTAGTTCTTATGTATTCTATAAAGGCCTAATCACCAAATCTTCTATATAACATTTCGTACATTCTTTAAATCATCTTTTAATTTTGAAGTTGTCAATATAGGTAGTACTTATGTATTCTTTAGTCAGTTTTCTTCTATATACATGTTAATGTAAAGGCATACGCGCCAAATCTTCTCTATGTCCAAATCAATGTAAAGGCATAAACGCCAAATCTTCTATAATATATTCTTTTATCCAACTTTCTTATCTTAATCTCCTTGTTAATAGTAGCGTACCATCTTTGTCCAGAGTGTTTTTCAATTTCCATTGTCGAGTAATTAATTCAATATTCTAACAAGATGGTGGCTCC
The DNA here is from genome assembly GCA_015888305.1 of Antheraea pernyi. NCBI lineage: Eukaryota > Metazoa > Arthropoda > Insecta > Lepidoptera > Saturniidae > Antheraea > Antheraea pernyi. The sequence continues at coordinate 631,602 of MU158781.1, read as the reverse complement.
CTTGTTAGAACTTTCCATGGAGTTTTTGTGGCATCTCAGAATTCATGGTCCGTGGTATTATTTTCTATTCACTTCACTTATGCACAATAAACAAACTATATTACATAAAACACCACCAATTTTACACAATATAGAGTCAAGTAACACAAGATTATGAATAAAAAATAAAATCCACTACATGACAGACCAAGATCCCGCCAAAAACTCCTACATAATACTCTAACAATTCTTTTATATGTCCGTAGACATTTCGTCAAAATAAGTTTTTGCGTTTTGAAAATCTTTTCGGAAAAACAAACGACAGTTAATTTTGTCATATATTTTATAAGAAGTAATCTCAGTCAGTCGAAAACGGTCAATAGTAGCTTTACCCGATATATTCCCTATATAAATAAAGTGACTTAAGTCTGTCCTTGTATACAAAAACTACTGCATAGATTTTGATGATTTTATTTCGTTTTATTTCTCAAATATTTGATCCTTATCTAAAGAAAATATCACAATAACATAATTTCGTAAAATTATTAATGGTTTAAGAAACTACGATTATTCTAAGGAGTACGCGTTGATCGATGTGTTTTCCTGCCGTGGTGGTTTGGTTAGCGGTGTGGTTCTTTTCCTCTGTATGTCAAATATTAAAAATAATTTTATTTAATCGTACGACTGAGTAGAGTATCCATTTTTATTATCGTAGATTCATAGATTACTTTCTTAGTCGCTGCGAGGTTCAATCACTCTCTTTAGCAGCGGCCGGAGAGCACATGCAGGGGAATGAGAGGTACACTTCCTGTGGCCGCGAGTAACATAAGCCACTATGATAATATATGACACAGACAAACTCGCAGTTATTAGCTAGCAGGATATAATTTGAAACGAGAGGTGCCTTTTTATTTCAATTTTTAATTTTGATTCCTGAAAGTTTTATTTATCTAGACACAACGTCTTTAGGCTCATGTTTATATCCTCGATACTTGAGTTTTGATAAAGAAAACAGCGATACTATAGCATGGTGGGATGGAATTTCATAAAGCACAACGTACTACTGACATCATCATCTTGTTACCCTTATCCCACCTAAGTAAGGTCGGCACAACATGTTTTTCCTTTTCCACGCTCGCCTATCAGATGTCATCTCAGTCATCACACCTTTTACACACATATCATTTTTCACACAATCCATCCTTTTTTCGGTCTTCCTCTACTCTTATATCCATCGACCGTCATACTCAAAGCTTTTCTAGTTACATGGTCTTCATCTCTCCTCATAACATGCCCATATCATGCTAACCTATTACTCCTTAACTTGTCTGTTACTGGTGCTATTTTGAAACTTCCTCTGATATATTCATTCCTAATCTTATCCATTCTAGTTACACCACACATCCACCTTAGCATCTCTGCCACATGTAGTTTTCTCTCATCCGTCTCTCTCGTCGCCCAGCACTCAGATACGTACAACATTACTGGTCTTATAATAGTTTTATACACCTTCCCTTTGAGATTCAAGGGAAGTCGTGGGTCACAAGGTACGCCAGACACCTTTAACCATTTCATACACCCTGCATTTATCCTATTCCTCACGTCCTTGCCAATGTTGACATACTACCCATCGCTTTCAATTTGATAATTTGTTTTCTGATATCGGTGTTATTACAAAAAGGTTAAATACGTATTGAACCCTGGTTTTAAAAAGGTCTCATATTAAATGCACCGCGGTCGCTGAATGTTCGCCATCTTGCTCTTTCGTCTCGCTTTGGTTACGTTAGGTTAGACTTGTGAAAAAGGATAACGCGAACTTGCCTCGGGCGAGCGCGGTGCATTTATAAGGAAACTTTTTTAAACCAAGTATTTAATACGCATTTAACTTTTTTGTGATAACACAGTGTATGTTTAGATTATGGTCACATACTAAAAACCTTTGGAAGAAAAAAAAGTGTATTTTATTTTTAGAATTTTTGTTTTATATCCACATATAGGTATAAGATAAACTGACTGACGGAAAAATGACAGATTGTGATTCAAGGTTTTATCCCCCTTTTCACCACCTTAGAGTCTGAATTTCTAAAAATCGTTCCTTGCTGCTAACGTACAGTGTAAAGAAATATGGGTTATATGCAATTTTTTACTGCCCTAGCCCTAAGTCTAGTATGTCGGTTCGTTAGTTAGTCATTCTGTTATAACATATATTACGGTGTCACAAAAAAGCTTTTTTTTTCTCGTTCTCACCCCAAAATATCTTAGGATATATCCCAACAAAAATTATGCCCAAAGGACAGCTCTTAATGTCAATTTAAAGAAGTCCTCCAACGAACTTTAAATTTTTCCATATAAATAATATAGGGGAAAAAAAATTGAACTATTTTGTCACTTGCAAAGTGTGAATGAGTCAAATTTCTATCTTTAATATTATATTTCTACAGATCTCTCAAATTTGAATTTTTAATAATTTTTGTGTTTTTTATCTTTTGCGGCGAAACTATAAAGATACAATCAAAACGGCAATTTTGTAGTTCTTCTGACGCTCTATACAAAAGTTCTTAACGAATTTTCCGTATCATTAATAACAACAAAGTTACAGTATATATGTACATGTATGTATATATATATATATATATATATATATATATATATTACTGTTTGTCCAGCTTATCAGAAAAAAAGCGTAATGATAAAAATCAAAAGAAAAACAATTAATTCCGAATCTAAATACAAAGAAAAATACATAACAGTAATAACGGACTCGCAATTTTTTTTGCGTTACTTTACAGGTGTACAATGGAGTCTCGATAAATCGAACCTTGATAATACGATAACTTCTACAAGTCGAAAAAAATGGCCTCCGTATTCCGTACTCGTCAATGTTCAAATCTACTACCTCCGCAACCCGATAATTTCAAATGAATAATCTATTTTACTCGAAAACAAATAAAGTATCGAGTTTGAAACATACTTTCTTAGAAGTACTTAATTCCAACGTAACGTAAACAATACCTCTGTAACAAGAATCATTGTTTATTTCATCTCTGTTATTCAAAATTAGGTGAGATAGTATCTACAACACTAGAAGTCGTATTTTATCTACCTAAATTATATTGGAAGTTCTTTATTGATGGAAAACTTAAAAAATTCCAATTTTTTTCATGTCGGCTTTGAACTATTTTTTTTTTCGAACTGACTACGCTATTGACCAAGCAAGATCTTAACAGCTTCACCGGACTACTAAGGCGAGCGCTTAAGGCACTCAGCCTATTTTATTTTGACAACTAGTTCAAGGGTGCGCGGCACACATCGGCTTTGGCTGTTGCCTGATACGTGCAATTCGCGACCTATGTAAGCTAACCAATTCATACATATATGAGTTGTTGAAACATATATGTGTACCAATCATACATAACTCCACAACTCTCTATATTTCGTATCGGATAATATGCTTTGAACTAAAAGTTACCGAAATACTACTGTAATTTGTCCTATAATTGTAACTATTGAGACTGTCAGAAACCGCTACGTCCAGAAAAACAACCTTTATGTCAATGAATGCTACAGAACTTACTGCATTAAAACTTACTAATTCAATTAATATGTTTAATTAGAATGCACACAGTATGAAAACAAAAAACAAACAAATTTGGAATATTATTTTTAATTTTATCAAGTCGTAATTATCTCCTTTAACAACATCTCCGCATCTCCCGAGCTCGTTTTCAATACTAATAAAAAAAAAACATAATAATCGCATAGACCTTAATGTTTAACCAACGAAAACTAACATTTCTATAAGATCGAATCAAAAAAACGTATGTTTAATTGGAAAAAAATGACTAAAATATACTAAAGAACAATCTGGAGATCGGATCCTTTTAAAATATCAGGAATAGTTTATTTCATTCAACAAACTTAAATGAATTATAGTGGAAACGGAAATCTATGAAACAAAATATATATAATATTCGGATTCGGCTGTCGAACAAACTGGGTTATTGAATATTTTAGATTTGTTTTAAATTCATATTTAACTTTTAACTTTTAGCAACTATATTACTTACTTGATTTTAAGTTTGAATGACAAATGAAATGTATTGTTTTCAGTTACTTAAGTCATAGTTAGATAATAAGTTACTTTGTTTAAGTCAAATAAAATAATTGTTTAATTGTGAAACAAATAGTCACGGATTTCATTGACAAAATAAAAAGTGAGTCTCATAATTTTGAAATTTCGTTCAACGTCATAAAATAATTAAAAACAAACCGAACAAGAAGCTCACTCTGACTCCAATATAAAAAAAAATCTTTAGTTTTCAATATTAAAAAGATCCGACCCAACATTGCGACTAGGCTTTGGGGTTACTCTCTCCGAGCATAACTATGGAAGCATTTATTAATCATAAGAATCACAACATCAAAACGATAACATTCAAAAACAAACAGAAAGCAACCCCACATCCTAATGTATTATATTTTATTTTAATATCTTAAAATTGGTTAATTCACTTGTCCACTGTTTTAGCCTACAACGGTCTCGAACTCGAAATAAGAATAATGAAGTTTAATTTCGAACTAACAAGTACAAAACAAAAAAACGTTCGAATTTTAATATCATGCCTTAATTTTCGATCGAGTTTGGTTCCGTAGTAGGCCAACAGTGAATGCGGCCTAATAATGAACAATGCAGTAAACCAATATTAATGTTACAGTTGACTATACTATCTATGTTACGCGTAAAGCTATCAAATTATGTGTCAAAATAATGAAGAATATGGTCAAATAATAGATAAACATTAGATATAATGGTTATACGGCAAAGTTAAACTGCATTTGTCATTACATCGCCGCTGTCCACCGTATACATGATACAACCTTGACGCTCCTTGATATAACATGGCCGTCGCACGCACACATACGATCTCACAGACACACAAAGACGCACTAACGTGAGCGTGGTCACCTCACATGCCACAAGCCGAGGTTAAGAACTGACAGTTTGGGCAACTTCACTATATGGTCCAAGCCTTGCGGAGTTATACACGTACATCCGTACAAGTCTATAGCCTTCAAGTTGCGCAACCCGTCGCCCAGAGCACGCAACCCTCTATCAGTTACTCGAGTACACTGGCCTATATTGAGCGTTTCAAGTTGCGATAGCCTCGCGACTCTTTCGAGACCTTCGTCCGTGAGCCGACAAGCGCTCAGAGATAGCGACCGGAGCCCTGATAAGCCGAGTGTCGCATGTGATAGTGCTTCGTCACCGACTTTATCGCAGAAGGAGACGTCTAAAGCTCGCAGACGGCCGCTCTCGGCTAGATGGGCGACACCGGTGTCAGAAACACCGTCACACGCTCTCAGGTTTATGTCTTCTAAATGCGGTAATCGGGCCAAGTGCCTCAAACCGGCATCTGTGACGGCCACACAGAACGAGAGGTTTATAGATTTCAATTTCGGAAGACCCGTTGCAGCGTGCTTCAACGCATCGTCTGTTAATCTTTGGCAGTCTTGTAAACCTAAATATTCCAAATCGGGAGTGCCTCGTGCTTCACCGCCGCCGCACAGATGCGCTATCCCCGCATCATTGACGTGCCAGCAAGATCTCAAATTCAATCTCCTCAGTTTCCGCAATCCCCAGGCTATGAGCAGTAATCCCGTGTCGGTTATGTTGCAGCATCCACCCAATTCCAACTCTTCTAAGTTTTTTAAAGATTGCGCTATTCTGCCTAGTGATGAATCTGTTACCTGTTTGCAGAGAGATAGATCCAGCCTTCTCAGTGCTGGTAATTCCGCAGCGAATGCGCTTGCAAGTGCAGCATCCGTTACACTGTAGCAGCCGCTGAGTGATAATGACTCGAGGCCAGGTAAAGAGGCCACGGCGTCTCTTAGACCTCTTCTTAGTGAAAGCACCTGTAGTTTACGTACTCCTCGCCTCGCTAAGGATGCAAATAAGACTGGTGCTGGCCTCCTAAGGTGCAAGGCCGCTTCCACACCACGCCAGACTGATCGCCTGTCCGCGGCATCTCTCCAAGAGCGACAAACTTGTGCAGCGCGGCCTCTGTCTCTAACCGGAAGCCTTTCGAATATCAATGCTAGTAGTTCTGGGTAGAGACGCGATATGTGCGTACCCTGGGGCTCCGGCGAGGTCTCCGACACGTTAGCGGTAGGTAAATGAGGCCGGTGGATTCTGTACGGCGCGCTACGTTGCTTCCTCCGCGTAGTACTCGGTAATTCCGTGATACCGAGCCGTTCGTCCCTCCAGGATAACACTTCCTCCGTCCACGCACTCATAGCGACTTCACTGCACTACTATCGCGTACACGCGTTAAGATGCATCGGACCGGTTTTCGGTGAAACTCGTAAACGTCGGGACCGTCAGCGGCACACGTCCGACGTAGATGACTAGTCCTCGTGTACTGGCGATCGGCGGAGTGAGGGCCCTCCCCGCTGCGTCGCGCGCTCCCCCCGCGCCCGCCCGAACACAGCTATTGGTTGCGGGCGACGGCACGTGACGCGCATGGTATCGATTCGAAGGCTCTGCGGCGGCATTTTTAAGTTGACGGGCCGAGTGCCCGCCTTGCCCCCGCGCGTCTCGCTCCGCCTGCCATGTAGAATAAATATGTACACGAATAACAGACGCGACAGATATTACACTAATATAGGTACTTTAATTAATTCTGATTGAACATTACAAAATATAGTTTATTAAACCTTCAATTAGTGAAATAAAATCAACTCCGATAAAAATATCATATTAATATTATTTTGCAATCGTATTTCTTTATATGAGGCATATAGAATCAAAGACAGCTAAGTGCCACAAGTTCTAAAAATGAACTGAGTATGAAGCCATCTAGTCTATTATTGGTTGCAAATCACCATTTAATTCCTACAAGAAATAAAATACACTAAAGCCTTTTAATTTTCGTTTTAAAATTGATTTTGGGATCAAATACATTTAAGTACAACCAATTCATCAAATAAGAAGTAAAGTAAGAATAAAATACAGTTAAGGAATTATTGCATTTTTTAATTTCTTGAACTTCTCTTTTACAGCTGATGGCCATAGGCAGGCAAAATCAATAGCATATGCCACTCCCTAAAATTGAAACTTTGAATATAACTCTGAGAACTCTGAGAATAGATAAACATTTTTTTCGTTTCCTGCAAATTTGGTATCTATGCACTTAGCTGTTTTTGATTTTATATGCCTCATATACTTTACAACTTATACTTTATAACAGTCTGTTATATTTTATAGTATGATATATAGAATACTAGATGAACATCATAAATCTAAAGATTCAGGATAACGCATGTATTATAATACAAACGATTTAACATAAACTGTATTAATACAATGTATGTATACATCATAACAATGTATAATGCATGTACATAATAATACATAATTAATGTATGTATTAATCATTTAGGTATAAAGATAGGATAAATATTAAGTTAATTTTATAACCGACTTCAAAAAGGCGAAGGTTCTCAATTCGGTTGGATTTTTTTTTTCTATATTTGTTACCTTAAAACTATATCATTTGATAACTGATTTAGATAATTATTTATTTATTGGAAAGGTGATATTTTCAAGGGTGGATAATTATAATTTAATTATTATTGGGCGATGGATTTCCAAAATACGCCAGGAATGTCTTCAAAATCGAATAGCAAATGCATACTAATTAAGACATTGGTAGGTTTATGCAAGACTAGGTAACTAGCCTAATTATAGTTAAAAACGTTTTGGTGATTTTTTAAATTAATATATTATAAACGGCCGAAAAATATTTTAAATAGTCATAAAATCATGGAGACATGATTAAGTAGGCATTAATTAAAAGCACATTTGATTGCTTAATCTATGTGCCCAGTGATAAGGCAGCAAAACAAGTCGCCTCGTCGTATATTTTCGTTCGCGGTGCACTTGCCGACGACTTACGGCCACTATAAAAAGACCCTTGGTAACTTCAACGATATGTTTTAATATCATAAGAATAGATACATTTTGATATTGTGACACGGATCAAGTTAAAATGGAATTTTGATAACACCAGTCAACTATTACAAGGGCGACCGGTTGCGAGCGTTCCAAATATGAATTTCGAATTCAAACGTGTTCCAGAATGGAACGCGGATCGGGTCGACTTCGGAGGGACAACGGCCAGTTTAGAAAATTAACGGGTTTCAACAGATTAAAAAAACAACTTTGACATATTTATTCTTTACAAAATATTTTTGCCAGTATTATTTATTCGTTATAACTATTGTTATTTTAAATAACGTTTGACGATATTATAAATGCTGAAATATTTAATAATAATTGTGTGAAAATTGATTTGATATCACTTGTTTCACATATGAATATGTAATTATACTATATTAATATTATAAAGAGGTAAAGTTTGTAAGGTTGTTGGGGGTAATCTCGGGAACTACTGGTCAGATTTGATAAAAAAATATTTTTACTTTTATAGTGGCACATCAAAATGACTGCAGTGTGCCTGATGGTAAGCACAGTACAATCCAAAAGCAATGGCGACCACCGAGTCGGCCACACTGTCATGCCGGCCTGCGAAAAGCTGGATATGCACAGGCTGATCCCGAAACGCGACCCGCAGAAGCGAATCTCTATGACGGGCTTTTTCGCCATATACATGGTGGTTGCGACCCAGTCAGGCTGTAAAACCCTACCACCCCGCTTTCGCCATTGCCTCTTAAGTACAAATAATAACAATATAGTTAGTTTTATATATTATAGTTTGTATATATAACAAGTAGTAATATGTAACTGATTGTTATAGTTCTTGATAATGTTTCACGCGTGTCTCATTTTTAAAATAACGATATAATGTTACCCCGTGCCGCGGTACACGGATCTCCCACCCTGCTTAGCGTGAGTTCCTACCTATATTTTATATAACAACTAATGAGTCGCCACAGCTTCGCACGAGTGCAATGTAGATACTAATATGGGGCAGTGTGGAGTGATTAATAATATTAAGATATACAATTCCGTAGTACATTAATTTGATCTATCTCGTAAGCTGAAGGTGGTAGAGCCACGCTGTAGCTATTACTAAATTATTTTAAAATTACTTAAATTCCCGTTCCTCAAATTCTGAACACTTGAACTAAAACTACAGAATGTTAAAACGGATTTATTATAAATCCTCTTTTTAAATGCCTATTATTAGTAGTTAAATAAATAATAGAACTTTACTAATGTAAGATTGAAGACATTGTTTGTTCTTTTGTTTGTTCCAAAGCGCTAATCTCTGAAACTAACAATAATATTAGAATAATCCTTGTATTATCCTATAGAATATTAATTGAAGAAGACTGTAGTGAAATAAATTTACGCTACAACTCTTAGGAGCTGAGCAATCATTACATAGTACAAAATGAAGTCGCTTCCGCTGTATGGTCAATAGCGAAGTCAGTTCGAAAAAAAAAATAACGAACCCGTACCAAACGCTGCGAGTTGTAAAAGACGTCTGCGACATATTTTTACCGAACCTCCCGATGAAATAACGGCAGTGAACGATCAGTACCAGCCTGTCTCTCCAAACAGAGCGTGCTCATGCCCACGCCCGCGTAACCACAGATCGCGCCGCCGTGGTCTGGGGGTAAATTTCGCTCCCGCACACCAGACTAAGCCCCCCTCGACACCGGCCCAAGCCTAGGTCCGTTCCTTCGGCGTGGAGCCCTTGAATACGCTGCTCGCGCGATACAGTGACACAAAATCTTACAACACTGCAACAACATTACACATATCACCTCCACACACGTGCACGCATACACGCTTACACATGATAGTAGAAGGGTTTTGATTTTTGTCTTTCCCTTATTGAACTAAATAGTTTAGAAAAATTATCCAACACAAAATACATATAAGAGTTATTGGGGTATGTATGCTTGGTACACATATATGTTTCAATAACTCATATAAGTATGAATATGTAGCTAAGCTTAGGTTAGCTCAGATAGATCGCGAATTGCATGAATCAGGCAACAGCCAAAGCCGATGTGTGCCGCGCACCCTTGAGCTAGTTGTCAAAATAAAATCGGCTGAGTACCTTAAGCGCTCGCCTTTGTAGTACGGTGAAGCTGTTAAGACCTTGCTAGGTCAATGGTGGAAACAGTTCGAGAAAAAAAAACCGAATGGTTTGTTTGCTTGAACGCGCTAATTTCAGGAATTACTGGTGGGATTTGAAAAATTCGTTCAGTTATATATAGCTCATTTATCGAGGAAGGTTTATAGGCTATATATCATCACGTTAAGGCCAATAGGACTGGATGAAGAATGTTTCAATGAAGTACCAATTTTTTTTTATATATCATAGGAGGCGAACGAACACGTGGGTCACCTGATGTTAAGTGATGATAGACCACGGGAGTCGCAAGTGCGTTACCAGTCTGTATTTGGGGGATGAGGGGGAGGGGGAGGGGAGGGGAGGGGAGTAGGTTCTCCGGCGCTCTCACTGATCGAACGAAACGCAACAATGCAAGCACTGTTACTTCACGTCGGTTTTCTATGAGAGGGTGGTAGTACCCCGGGCGAGCCGACCCATTCGTGCTGAAACCAATAATAGCTTCAGCGTGGTTCTACCACCTACAAGATGTAGAATGTTTTAAAATCGGGGCTTTTTTCCCTCTTGAGAGCTTCCGCTGCGTGTTAGCTTCAGCCCAAATTAACTATTCCACGCGAACGAAGTCGCGGGCTGAGGCTAGTATGGTATAAACGAATTTGACAGTTAAATTTATTGACATTTACCTAGTTTTATCACATGAACATTCCAACATACATCGCTTGAATCGCTATAAACATTTCGAAACAGTTGACCTAAGACTGTACATGTACAATTGGGAAATATTTCAAAACACAATTACCTACTATTGATAGCTGTAATCGCTTTAAGGCAGAAAATATTTATTTTTATAGCCTTAATAGAATACCATTCCATTTTATGGTGAATTGACGGAGATAACCGTTTGTGATATAGTTTTTATATGCAATCAATCTTTTTGTAGATTATTACTGCTATTGGCGTAGTCTGGTGAAGCTGTTAAGACCTTGTTAGGTCAATAGCGTAGTTAGTCCGAGAGTAAAAGAAACGGCCATTGTCATGTACGTAATGATGTTACAAGCTTCTTGCGAGCAAAGCACTCATAAGGACTGCCGATAGAAGTGAAAATTCAAAACAATGAAATAAATGTATTCTCTTTTGAATTTTCATATTAATTATAGTGTGAATGACAGACAATATTTAAATTTCAGAATTTGTTTATTGAAATTATTAACATTAGTGTGGTTTTCATATCTATTGGCACTCGGAGCAATAATTATATACATTGATATAAAAACCATTTATCAATCAAATGTATAATGATCTAGCAAAAGATCAATATTACATGTACACAGTACAGTACACGTGTCCCTAGTCATACTTACGCAGCATGTCATGGCGCGAAATTATAGATTAATCTCCTGCCAAACCTAAAGCGCCTAAAAAGTTTTCATTTCAACATGATGGTAGCCTCCTTGCTACAACTTTTCAGGGAGTTTTTGTGGCAAGTCAAAAACCAAGCTCGGTAGTATTATTTTCCATCCACTTTACTTATACTCAATAACCAAACTATATTACATAAAACACCACCAATATTACAAAATATATAGTCAAATATCACAAGGTTATGCATAAATTATAAGAACCACTACATAGGATTCCAAGATACCGCCAAAACTCCTATAAATGGGTTATTAACACTTTCATACAGTAATACTGAAAATAAAATTATCTATAGTTTCTAAAGAAGTTTGTTTTTATATCACATTTTACCACATAAAATTATGTAAAATCTAGTTAATTTTAGAGAACAAGGATCTGCAGATCTGTAGTTCAAGTCACTGATACCTATTTTAGATTCCAGACCTCACGTTAATTGTTACTTTATATGTACGGTGTATAAACAATATTGTATAAAACTAGGAGGGTAAATATGAGGTGAAGTGAGCCAACCTCACCTGCACGTGGTGCATCCTGCTGATTAACGAACGAGGTATTGGCGAAAGCAGGTTTTACAGCCTGACTGGGTCGCAACCACCATGTATATGGCGAAAAAGCCCGTCATAGTGATTCGCTTTTGCGCGTCGCGTTTCGCGATCAGCCTGTGTATATCCAGCTGTTCGCAGGACGGCATGACAGCGGCAACCGGCGATGGAGAGTGTGTCACTCGGTAGTCGCCATTGTTTTTGGATTGTACTGTGCTTACCATCAGGCATAGTGCAGTCATTTTGCTTTGCTACAATAAAAAGAAAGTAAATAAATTTTATTTATTTATTGATCTATATATGTAAATTATTGTTCCTTTGAGACTAATTCACACCAAAAATATTATACGTATAAAAACAGGACTGCGACCATTCGATGCGGGATTTTTCATAGATGATTTTAGGCTATATATTTTTTTCAATTTCATTGAACCTTTGCCATTTTTTAAATGCCCATGGAAGTGCCGAATATGATTGTTTACATTATATTCGTCTTATATTGGTTTTTTCGAAATTATCCGGGTCTCCTTCTAGGCTGCACGCGCCTCCTCGTTTCAATCCTTTTATCGGCTATATCTTTGTCCCACTTTAACGATTTTTTGAGCGCGAAGCAATTGGTGGCGGTTGGCGGATGTTTTATAAACAATATTGGAAGCTTCATAATAATTTCTAAAGCTAATAAATATATCCAAAATTGACACAATGACCAAATACTTATGGTATTCGGTTTTCAGGCAAGGAATGTTAATTTTAAACTCATCTTAAAATATTTGAAACGTGGGTTGTAAAGGGTTGAAAATACTCCATCGCTTGTTCAATGTCCCGTACATTATATATATCGTTGATAGCAATATTCTGTTTTTGTTCTAAACTTTTATTGGTGGAATCAAATCCAATATAATTTACATTTTCTTAGTTCTCATTTTATTATTAAAATTCGTATGTTTCTGTCTCGAACATGAACGATAAGTAATTGAATGGTAAAACGTATAAGGCGAAATCTAGTGTCGAATAGAAGTACTATTAAGTATCGTTAAATAATTTGCTACTGCCATCTAGACACAAACAAAATCTTACTATTTGACATAAGCGCCATCTAGTAAACATTGATTAAACTATTTGAAGTTGTTTCTTACTGTTTTACTTAATGGAAAACAATTTTAGTTCCTATGTTGTCCAAGAGAGGCAGCGCTTTGATGTAATATTAAAAGATACAAATAAATAGTAATATAAAATTGAATTAGTGGTACCATGGTTATAAACAAGATGGCGTAAATCTGATTGTCATATAAAATAGCCTTTTTGGGATAACTCCTCCTTGTTTTTATTATATATTAACTTATTTATTTAAGTACTTATAATTATATTAGTTTGTTTTTTTAACTGCAGTTTTACATATTATAAATTAAGGTTAGACACACGATATTTTCCCCAAGTATAAAAAAAGAATTGAAGGTTATTTGAGGAATAAACGATGTTATATGTTCAAGTACTCTTCTACGTACTGTTTAACCAATATTAAAGCTAAATACACATACGTATTACAGTGTAGGCCGTGTGGGTCAGACCCTCACTCTACTACTCGATCGTATTTGTATTGGAAGTTTAAATAATATTATAGTTTTTATGAGAACACTGGAGAGATATACGACTTTGCATTAATTCATTAGCGAACAAATTTTTTATTTCAACGATTCCAGGGTGAATTAAATTGTCGTAAATTATTTCAATACTTGTTTGTATGCTACGGTTGGTATTGCTTGTGTAGATTTACCTTGAGTGTTAAGAGGAAACACGGTCTACGATAAAATCGTAAAATAGCTATTACTACGAGTTTAACGTTATCGAACTCTGCTCGACCTATCAGAAACTGACTATATATTGTTGTAAAAAAAATTGTTGCAGGTTTCTAGGAGTAAGTAATAAAATACATTTAAATGATTTTTAGAAATGTCTGTCTGTTTTTTTGTTTGAACATGCATCACTGCTAAATTACGGCGCTCTGGTGGTGGTAGAGCCATGCTGAAACCAGTAAGTTTCATAAATGGGTCGGCTCGCTCGGGGTAGTACCACCCTCTCATAGAAAACCGACGTGAAGTAACAGTGCTTGCATTGTTGCGTTTCGTTCGGTCAGTGAGAGCGCCGGAGGCCCACCTCCCCTCCCCTTTCCTCTCTCCTCTCCCTCTCCCTCCCCCTCCCCTAACCCTTACTCCAAACGGTGGCAACGCACTCGCGACCCCTATGGTGTTGTTAGTGTCCATGGACAGTGGTGATCACTTAACATCAGGTGACACACCTGTTCGTTTGCAACCTATGACACAAAAAAAAATCTTCAAGAAAGTCATAAAGCATATCCTCGAGTGACATTTAGTCTTGCTTTCATTAAAATCGGTTTCTATCAAAACTTATTGTAGTTTGAATGACGAGGCGACTTAAGTACGAGAGGAAAGTAGATAAGTAAATGGACTTAATACATTCAGATGATATTATTGGTAACTGTTTTTTTACAATAGGTTTCACGCGGACGGATTCGCCGGCAGAGATAACCTTAAATAAGTTTTTAATTAATACGACCACGGTGAATACGGCCCTGGAGAATTCCTTGTAAGTTTTTGAGTGCACCGTTAAATAAATATTAAATACAATAAAACGATTAGAGTTTAATATAAGCACTTGAAGAAATAACAGTTTGATTTAACAATAACTAGTTATTGTTGATCGAAGACAAGACTTCTTTGTCGTGTATTTAATTACACTGGTGGGTGCTCAGTGGTCGACATTCGACCATAGTTCATTGATTTTTTTAAAGTTTGAACTTTATTAGGGTTCTTTTGTCAACTTACTTCTACAATTAAAGGTTTTTATCACGGCTACTCAGTTATTTGCCACTTTTTTTTTATTATATAAACATGAAAAAATCTATGTCTAAATGAAATAATAGTTATAAATTTGAAACAAAAAACAGGCGGTTACATAATGTGGTAAAACTCTCAAATTTTTAAGTAAATATAACTTTATGAAAATAACTCACTCAACTCATGATACATAAAACCATGTGTGGTGGCATTTCTGAGTGATGTTGAATTAAATGAAGTCTGTACATTATGTGGAATAGTTATATGCCCAGTAACATCGCTTGGAAAAGTAATGGATATACAATAGAATCAAATGATTAATCTAAAACAAAGACAGTTGACAAATTTTTGACAAATTGACAAACAAAGACATTTGTAATAACAATAACTTTTGAAAAGAATTCATTTTTGTTTAAAATTCATCATCAACTGTACCAAATCACACAATTATTAATATACATGATGATGATGATAATTTGAGGGGCATTTTATTCTTCGCATTTCTAATATTATTTGTATTTCTTTTGTTATGAAATGGTGTTTGTGGGGGGGAGGGGG
>MU158781.1:602872-616069 GCA_015888305.1 Antheraea pernyi | reverse complement strand
GGGAAGGTGGGCCTCCGGCGCTCTCACTGACCGGACGAAACGCAACAATACAAGCACTGTTATTTCAAGTTGATTTTCTATGAGAGTGTAGTAGTACCGCGGGCGAGCCGACCCATTTATGCTGAAACCAGTAATAGCTTCAGCGTGGCTCTACCACATTTAACATAACATAATCACTACACTGCTTGCCCCATTTCTCGACGGGACGTAATCAAACATGGCTCAATGGTTAGTGCTTACAAAAATACAGTGCAATTATAATACTATCGTGATACTGTAACATTTCCAATACAATATATTGTTAAATTATTAAATATTTAATTATTATACAATACAATATATTGTTAAATTGTTAAATTATTAAATATTTAATTTATATTATATTTAATATAAATTATTATATATTGTTAAATTATAATAATATTTTGGAAGTGAAACTTCTTTAGGCGTATGAGAGTAAAATTTTTACAGATGTAATGTCACGCAGGTATGCAGTGGAAGTTAATTATTAGAACTCTAGATGGCAATTCTGTCGCATAACGTCATTTGCAGTAAACGCAGATTTTCATCTATTTACAATATTATTAGCACTTATACAGTGTATAAACAGTGAGTTAAATTTATAAATAAACTTAATGAATAATTTTTTTTTATAATTTTTTTTTTAATTTTTCTTAAGTTTTAGATTTGTATAAATATAAACAAGACTTATAAATTAGTTCGCCAAAGAAAATTCACTTCTGACATGTGTACTTTGTACGCACGCACTTATTTTTCAATACTGTAGTTTTCATATCATCGAGATTAGCAATATAATGGGAGAGAGAAGTGGTCGTAATTTGATACGAGTCACTTTTCCTTCCCTCGATGCGTTGTTGAGCATCTTCTTCTATAGATAAAATAACAATGTAAATCTAACGTGTCTGTACTTTATCGATGATTATCGCGAAAAAAAATTGTCGCTGGTGTCTAGGAATATAGAACACATTTCAATCATTTCTCTGGCTATCTGTTTGTATGGACACGCATCACTGCTCAAGTACTGGGTTAACAATAAACCCTAAAGAAAACCGTAAAAAATATCCTCGGGAGTAACTTAGTGTTTGTTTCATTAAAATCGGTCCACTCTATCAACCGTTATTGTAGTTTTAATGACGACGCGGAGTAAGTACGAGAGAAAAGTAGACAAGTAAATGGACTTAATACATTCAGATGACTTTATTAATGTCACTGTTGATGACACTGTTTTTTACATAAGCTTGCAAGCAGACGAAGTCGCAGGCATAGCTAGTTATATAATAAAAACACAAAGATTTATCAGTCATGATTTTTGTTAGTAGACAAAGTCCGTTAAATGCCTTGAGATTAATGTTCATATGCTTTACAAAATCATCAAACGACTACGCTATTGACCTAGCAAGGTCTTAACAGCTTCACCGGGCTACTGGGGCGAGCGCTTAAGGCACTCAGCCGATTTGATTTGGGCAACTAGCTCAAGGGTGCGCGGCACACCTCGGCTTGGGCTGTTTCCTGATACATGCAATTCGCGACCTATGTGAGCTAACCTAAGCTAAGCTACATATTCATAGTTATATGAGTTGTTGAAACATATATGTGTACCAAGCATACATACCTCGACAACTCTTATATGTATTTTGTGTCGTATAATTTTTCTAAACTATTTCAGTTCGATAAGGGATAAAATACAACCCTTCCACTTTCGTGTGTAAGCGTGTGTGCGTGCACGTGTGTGGAGGTGTCATGTGTAATGTCGTCGCAGTGATGTAAGATTTTGTGTCACTGTATCGCGCGATATTATCTATTAATTGCATGATCATTTGAATCGTTAAAGCGTAACAAACAAACAATCTCACTTTCGCATCTTCCTCTATATATATATCATTACATAGTATAAAACAAAGTCCCCTACCGTGTCTGTCTGTCTGTTCGCGATAAACTCAAAAACTACTAAATGGATTTTCATGCGGTTTTCACCAGTAGATGAGTGATTCACGAGGAAGGTTTAGGTATATAATTTGTCAAGGTTTTCTATTATCAGGGCGGGATAACGTCCGCCGGGCTCCCTAGTATATAATAAGAATGTAAATATATCGTGTCTGTTTTAGCTTTCTGTGGAAAATAAAATGTTGCAGGTGTCTGGGAATAAGTAATAAAATGTATTTCAATCATTTTTAGAAATGTCTATGTGTCTGTCTGTTTGTTTGAACGCGCGTCACAGCTAAAGTACTGCGTTCATGATACAACCTTTTCAAGAAAATCGTAAAGCATATCTTCAAGTGACATTTAGTATTTGATTAATTAAATATGAGATAAAAGTAAATAATAATTAGTTTTTTTTTTTCGAACTGACTACGCTATATACACTCAGCCGATTTTATTTTGACAACTAGCTCAAGGGTGCGGCACACCTCGGCTTTGGCTGTTGCCTGATACATGCAATTCGCGACCTATATGAGCTTTTTTTTTTTACGAGGGGAAAATCCTACATGGATACCCTCACGCCGTCGGGGCCAGCGTGAGGGTATGTCAGACTCCTACTGACTAAAAACCCCCCGGTGTACCTTTGCCGCTATAGTCGGGGCGACACGCGATCTCTAAAGATTTCAGCGTGCCGCCCCAGCGGTTGGCCCAGCAGCGAAAGCGCCGCCGCCGGGCCCCGTCCTGTGAAACTTCTTTAGGCGTATGAGAGTAAAATTTTTACAGATGTAATGTCACGCAGGTATGCAGTGGAAGTTAATTATTAGAACTCTAGATGGCAATTCTGTCGCATAACGTCATTTGCAGTAAACGCAGATTTTCATCTATTTACAATATTATTAGCACTTATACAGTGTATAAACAGTGAGTTAAATTTATAAATAAACTTAATGAATAATTTTTTTTTATAATTTTTTTTTTAATTTTTCTTAAGTTTTAGATTTGTATAAATATAAACAAGACTTATAAATTAGTTCGCCAAAGAAAATTCACTTCTGACATGTGTACTTTGTACGCACGCACTTATTTTTCAATACTGTAGTTTTCATATCATCGAGATTAGCAATATAATGGGAGAGAGAAGTGGTCGTAATTTGATACGAGTCACTTTTCCTTCCCTCGATGCGTTGTTGAGCATCTTCTTCTATAGATAAAATAACAATGTAAATCTAACGTGTCTGTACTTTATCGATGATTATCGCGAAAAAAAATTGTCGCTGGTGTCTAGGAATATAGAACACATTTCAATCATTTCTCTGGCTATCTGTTTGTATGGACACGCATCACTGCTCAAGTACTGGGTTAACAATAAACCCTAAAGAAAACCGTAAAAAATATCCTCGGGAGTAACTTAGTGTTTGTTTCATTAAAATCGGTCCACTCTATCAACCGTTATTGTAGTTTTAATGACGACGCGGAGTAAGTACGAGAGAAAAGTAGACAAGTAAATGGACTTAATACATTCAGATGACTTTATTAATGTCACTGTTGATGACACTGTTTTTTACATAAGCTTGCAAGCAGACGAAGTCGCAGGCATAGCTAGTTATATAATAAAAACACAAAGATTTATCAGTCATGATTTTTGTTAGTAGACAAAGTCCGTTAAATGCCTTGAGATTAATGTTCATATGCTTTACAAAATCATCAAACGACTACGCTATTGACCTAGCAAGGTCTTAACAGCTTCACCGGGCTACTGGGGCGAGCGCTTAAGGCACTCAGCCGATTTGATTTGGGCAACTAGCTCAAGGGTGCGCGGCACACCTCGGCTTGGGCTGTTTCCTGATACATGCAATTCGCGACCTATGTGAGCTAACCTAAGCTAAGCTACATATTCATAGTTATATGAGTTGTTGAAACATATATGTGTACCAAGCATACATACCTCGACAACTCTTATATGTATTTTGTGTCGTATAATTTTTCTAAACTATTTCAGTTCGATAAGGGATAAAATACAACCCTTCCACTTTCGTGTGTAAGCGTGTGTGCGTGCACGTGTGTGGAGGTGTCATGTGTAATGTCGTCGCAGTGATGTAAGATTTTGTGTCACTGTATCGCGCGATATTATCTATTAATTGCATGATCATTTGAATCGTTAAAGCGTAACAAACAAACAATCTCACTTTCGCATCTTCCTCTATATATATATCATTACATAGTATAAAACAAAGTCCCCTACCGTGTCTGTCTGTCTGTTCGCGATAAACTCAAAAACTACTAAATGGATTTTCATGCGGTTTTCACCAGTAGATGAGTGATTCACGAGGAAGGTTTAGGTATATAATTTGTCAAGGTTTTCTATTATCAGGGCGGGATAACGTCCGCCGGGCTCCCTAGTATATAATAAGAATGTAAATATATCGTGTCTGTTTTAGCTTTCTGTGAGACACATAGACATTTCTAAAAATGATTGAAATACATTTTATTACTTATTCCCAGACACCTGCAACATTTTATTTTCCACAGAAAGCTAAAACAGACACGATATATTTACATTCTTATTATATACTAGGGATACGATTTAAAAAAATACGCGTGCGGAGCTGCGGGTACAGCTAGTATTATATAAATTTCTTGTCTTATATTTCATTTTAATTTTTTCTGTTTAGACATTCTCTTATAACTCTTACTTCTTATGTGTTCTATCTTGGTTAGGTTAGACTTGTGAATCAAAGGCAGCGCAAGCCGGCATGTTAGTGACTTGATGATTTTTGAGTTACAACCAAACATTTCCATCTCGGTTTGGTTATGTTAAACTAGCGTAATAAGATAATGTTAGGAGGCCATGGTAGCGTTCAGTGAGAGTGGTGCATTTAATATGAAAGTACCTTTTTTTTTGTTCTCAAGATTTATGGTTTTCCATCAATAATTTATTCCTTGATGCCTAGATATACATACTTTTATATAAGTTATTATGTTTTTAGTTCGACTAAACCTTTCATCCTCAACCTCAACCTTTTTCATGGAATATTGCTATAATTTTTGGTACCATTACAATAATTTTACAAACTGATTTTTTTTTTTTGCCTAAAGATTTTTACATTTTTACAGCAATCATTTCTTGCTTTACTTGTATATAGATATAGTATTGTACAAAACGTTTTGTTTTAACATAAACATCACCAACTTGTACAAAATTACCAATGATTGTTTGAAGATGACATAACCTCGAAACTTTGATCACGAATATCACAGTAACTAAGATTTTACGCGGCTGGAGAGTGGTATAGAGGGGTAGGCGGCCCCCTCCCCC
This sequence comes from Antheraea pernyi, assembly GCA_015888305.1. Classification (NCBI taxonomy): domain Eukaryota; kingdom Metazoa; phylum Arthropoda; class Insecta; order Lepidoptera; family Saturniidae; genus Antheraea; species Antheraea pernyi. The sequence goes on along the minus strand of MU158781.1, from coordinate 610,812 downwards.
ACTCCTCTCACCCTCCATTCACTTATTTCAGGAGACGAATTTCTAATGAAGACCCAAATTTGATGTTGGTGAATATTCTCCCATTATAGCATCTTTGCTAGACTCTCATTACGAAGTAATTAAAATCATTGACGACAGAATGCTTAGACATAATTTTAATTTCTAAACCTAAATCATTACATAGTATAAAACAAAGTCCCTAACCGCGTCTGTTTGTCTGTCTGTTTGCGATAAACTTAAAAACGAATGAACGGATTTTCATGCGGGTTTGACCAGTGGATAAAGTGATTAATGAGGAACGTTTTAGTATATAATTTGTCGAGGCTTTTTTTAATAATCAGGGCGGGACAACGTCTGCCGGGCCCGCTAGTATGCTATATGTGTAAATAATAATTGTACTGTGAAGTGAAATGATTGATTGACAGATAACAGGAATTCAACAAATAGAGATATGGACAGCAGGATAGCTGTAGCAAGCGACTATAACGCACTAAATACCACAGCACAAGAGGCGCAGTGCAATGTACAGATGTTTCCAGCAACAATTAAACACGAAACAGTACAGTGTTGTGATGAGAAAGAAACTAACTGCGATAATCATATGGTAATGTATTTCATATTGTGACGTGGGGTACTTCTTAGCGTTCCATGGTTTCACCGTGCCAATGCCAGGTCTTGGGTGGCAACGAGATGAACACCGATTAGTTCCTGAAACTTGTGACACGTGTAGATTTAAGAGACCCCTAATACAATACAACAGTAAGCTACATGCTTATATGTGACTGTGAATGTCTCTTATTAATAATGTTACAAACTAGCTTCAACCAGTGTTTTCGCTTGTGTTACTGTAGATTTCACCGATACCTCAGGAGTAGTACATTTCTTGTACAATGTCTGTGCATAATTTCATGATCACTAGTTGAGTAGGTAAGGTGGGAAAGTATAACAGAAGAATTCACATTTTTAATATGAATAGGATTATCTGTTTATAATTTTGTAAATATTGTTAGATAGTACAGTAACATTATTGAACACAGCAATTTTTTTTACATGGGGAGATCCTTAAGGGATATCGATCGCTTGGGGTAGCTGAGGATAGGTCATGACCTATAAGACATATCTTATTAGCATGGACTACAACCCCATGGTACCTTCTTACATCATTTTGGTTCGAGGATCAGGGACTGCGCTATTCGCACTACGTCTGCTCCCCAGACTGGTGTGGGTTCCTCTTAAATTGCCCTCTGAGGGGTCAAGATTGTAGAGTCCTCAAGGGGGAGTGGGTGTTAGATGTTGTTAGCACAATGGGTCTCCCTCACATGGGCCTGAGCAGTTTAACTGCAATCATACACTGGCAGCCCTAGTATAAAGAATTGATTGAAGATTGCAAAATGTATTTCTAAACCATTTTGTTAATAACTTGTCGAAATAAACTTAAAAAATTTGAAAGTCATTCGAATAATGATTCACTTAATTATATAACATACAGGGAAAAACACATAGAGTGGAATGAAGAAAGACTATTAAAAGTAGTGTTGCCACAGAAGAAAATTAAGAAATACAGTTTCTATTTAATGTTTACTTTCCTAAACACATTTTTAAAATAGTAGTAAGATTTATGTGTGCACGTATGTGGAGGTGATATGTGTCAATAATTATAGTAAAATAATAATTAGATTTATTACATTTAGATTAATTCATTAGTCACTGTTTTGTACATCACGTTCCACGCGGACGAAGTCGCGGGCACAGCTAGTATTTATATAATCCATGTATTATAGCAACGTGATAATATTAGCAACATTACTCGCGCAAGTACAATTAGCATTTCGAATTCGGCGTGCTAATTAAAACAATCAACAATTCTCATATCAAATTCTTGGGTTTGTCGGTGGATCTTGGGATGTCATGTGTAGTGTATTTTATATTTAACTAGCGGGCCTGGCAGACCCTGTCCCGCCCTGACTATAAAAAAACCTTGACAAATTATATACTAAAATCTTCCCCGTGAATCACTGTATCCACCGGTGAAAATCGCATGAAAATCCGTTCGGTAGTTTTTGAGTTTATCACGAACAGACAGACAGACAGACGCGGTGGGGGACTTTGTTTTATACTATGTAATGATAATGATTCATAATCTCGTGTCATTTCACTGTATATTTTGTAATATTGTTCGTGTTTCACGTAATATATTTCGGTTGTTGTGCACGGAAGTGGACGGGAAATATTACATTGGTTTCTAATCAGCCACAAGAACTCCGTGGAAAGTTCTAACAGGACGGCCACCATATTGTTAGTTCATTGAAACGATCGCATGACTTTTGTAATATAATTACCTACTCGATAGTAGCAGTAATAATGTACTAGAAGATTGGTTGCCAAAAATAAATCTATCATCTTCTATATATACCCTTATAAGAAGAATCTAAATCTAACCTTACTACGTTTACGATTTTCGTGAAAAAAATCGTCGCAGGTGTCTAGAAATAAGCAATAAAATACATTTCAATCATTTTTAGAAATGTCTGTGTGTCTGTCTGTCTGTTTGTATGAACACATATCACTGCTAAAGTATTGTGTTCACAATAAAACCATGTCAAGAAAATCGTAAAGTATATTTTCGAGAATAACTTAGTCTTTGTTTCATTAAAATCGGTCCGCTCTATCATAAGTTATTGTACTTTTAATAACGACGCGGCGTAAGTACGAGAGAAAAGTAGATAGGTGGACTTAATACATTCAGATGACTTTATTAATAACTGTTTTATATATAAGGCTCCACGCGGACGAAGTCGCGGGCTCAACTAGTAAATAAATAAAACTCTAATAACTCCTCTTTTCAAGTTGAGTCGTAAGAAACCTTTTGATATTAATAAATTCAATAGTCACGTATGCCCTTTAATATTAGTTAGTTAGTTACAAGGTACAATTCTGTGCCTACACCAACGATTATCGACAGCGTGATGAAAAACCCGTAAAGCCCAGTCTGACGGAGGCTTTCATAGCGATTCAAGTCATTGGAATAAGCGCTAAGTGAACTCCAAGTTACCAGTCTACCGCTAAGCACCGCGAGGGCCGCACGCCCGCGTTTTACCCAACTTATGTGTAACTTAAACGTAACATAAATCGAAGTGATAATAAAACGTAATAAAAAAATCTTTACGATGTTACCGTGAACGGTTTTAAGTTGATTATGTGTACGTTAAGCGTGTTTGAGTTCGAGTTAAGTTAGCGAATGCTAAGTTTTATATATTGTTTGTTCTTTTTTACACTCGATAATAGTATTGGAATGCATAAGATTCCTTTGGGTGCATTATTTCATAATCATTTATTGAATTTTCGTTCGACAATTATATTTATGTTTGAGCAAAGGTGTTAAGTTTGGAAAAAAAAATGGTTTTGTATAGTTTTATAATTTAATTTACTATAATATTTTCACGTAACTATTATATTTTGACTAATCACAGAAATGATCAGCGAAGTTCAGACATGTTATGGCTATTATATATTATACGAGCTACACTAACTAAATAAAATAAACTATACCACTAGTAAAAAAACTTATATTATTGATGAAAAAAACATTGTTTTCATTTCAAAAGTAAAGTAATTATTTAAGTAGAACGTCTTTAAATCGAAAGCATCTAAAACTCGATAAAATGTGCGGCACATTTCTCTTTAAGTCGACATAATAGACAATAATAGACATACATATGTACATACACATACAAATACATACTTTACGCTTTATACGTATAACGCGTCACATGCAAGTGGAAGGGTTTTTTTCCCTTATCAAACTGAAATAGTTTAGAATATTATCCGATACGAAATATATATAAGGGTTGTTGAGGTATGTATGCTTGGTACACATATATGTTTCAATAACTCATATATGTATGAATAGTTAGCTTAGCTTAGGTTAGCTCAGATAGGTCGCGAATTGCATGTATCAGGCAACAGCCAAAGCCGAAGTGTGCCGCACACCCTTGACCTAGTTGTCAAAATAAAATCGCCTGAGTGCCTTAAGCGCTCGCCTTAGTAGTCCGGTGAAGCTGTTAAGACCTTGCTTGGTCAATAGCGTAGTCAGTTCGAATAAAAAAGAAAAAAAAATTATAACGCGTAACCAAATATTTTCCCTGCCGTGCCATAAAATGCTTCACTACAAGCACAAAAAAATAATTAATAAAAACAAAAATCTCCTTTAGTGTTGTGTAGTGTCTATAACATCATATTTTCTTAAAACTTTATTTAAAATTAAATAAAGATTTTCGTAATACTGTTTTTTAGATACGGACCAAACAACTACTAAACTACTAACTAAAGAAAATTGATTGAAAACTATATATTTATCATGTGATATGTCTCATTTTCTCTACTAATAATATTATAAAGAGGTAAAGTTTGTGAATTTGTAGGGGGTAATCTCAGGGACTACTGGTCCGATTTGAAAAATTCTTTCAGAGTTATATAGCTTATTTATCGAGGAAGGTTATAGGATATATATCATCACGCTAAGACCAAGCGGAGCGGAGCACGAATGCAGAATGTTTAGAAATCGGGTAGTGAATAGTCAGATAAATCTTATGAAATACATAAATATAATGTACTAACCTCTGCCCGTGACTTCTTAGTTACTAGTACTAATACTTACTTTGAACTAACTCTTACACGCAGCGGAAGCTTTCAAGAGGAAATTTTGAAATATTCTTCATTGGTGCTCCATTCCTATTAATCTTACCGTGATGATATATATAACCTACCTTCCTCGACAAATGAGCTATATAGCACTGAAAGAATTCTTCAAATCGGACCAGTAGTTCCTGAGGTCTAGGTTCTAGGTGGTAGAGCCACGCTGAAGCTATCACTATTACCGGTTTCAGCGTGAATGGGTCGGCTCGCCCGGGGTAGTACCACCCTCACATAGAAAACCGACGTGAAGTAACAGTGCTTGCATTGTTGTGTTTCGTTCGGTCAGTGAGAGCGCCGTAAGCCCAACTCCCTTCCCCTTCCTCCCTCCCACAACACAGGCTGGCAATGCACTTGCAACTCCCCTGGTGTTGCAAGTGTCTATGGACGGTGGTGATCACTTAACATCTGGTGACTCACCTGTCCGTTTGCCTCCTATGACAAAAAAAAATAGAGTATCCCCTACAACGACACAAATCCACAAACTTTACTTCTTTATAATATTATAGTATAGAATACGGAATTTTGCCTCTTAAAAATTTCTATAAAAAATCGACGATAGTATATATCTATCTCCTAAGAATAACCCATAGTACTCATTATTATATCATTACATAGCCGATTGTATGGTTCACAAATGTATATATGTATGAATAGCTTAGAATAGTTAGCTAGGTCAGACGCGACTTTTTCCAGGTAACAGCCCAAGCCGAGGTGTGCGTGCACCCTTGTGTATGTTACCTAAAACCCAAATCGGTTGAGTGCCTTAAGCGCCAACCTTAGTAGTCCGGTGAAGCTGTGAAGACCCTGCCAGGTCAGTAGCGTAGTCAGTTCGAGAAAAAAAAATCATTACATAGTATAAAACAAAGTCCCCTAATGCGTATGTCTGTCTGTCTGTTCGCGATAAATACAAAAACTACTGAACGGATCTTTATGCGATTTCACCAGTGGATAAATGATTCACGAGGAACGTTTTGGTATATAATTTGTCCAGGATTTTTTTATACTCATGGCGGGAAAACGTCTGCCGGGTTCGCTAGTTTTACATATGATTAAAAATCGGTTATTTGCAACGTTATTTAAACAAAATATAGTATTCATTTTTATGTCGATGTTTTAATTGTGTTGGCCATTTAATGTAAATAATAATTGCATTTCACAGCATACTGTTTAAAAGATATCACAGGTTAACTTACGTGATATAAAGAATTAGGTAGTGTGAAAATTCTTACGCAGCGTATATAAATTTGATGGACTGTGAACATCAAATCGGCCTAAAATATCAACATTTCTAATTGCACCCAGCCGAAGCCGGGACGAATGATAGAACAGACAATATTTTAATAATAAATGCGACAATATAACAATAAATATTTACCCAATTAATCTTTATAATTTCCGTAAAACTCTCTCTGGTATACGATATATTCACGACCAATCTTTATATATAAATTTCTTCTTCGCGTATGCATGTCACTGAACTCCTCCTAAACGGCTGGACCGATTTTAATCAAATTTTGTGTGCGTGTTCCAGTGGACCTGAGAATGGTTTTGATTCACAATAGAACCCGGTAGGTGGCGCTGCGGTTGAATCTTAGATTTTTTTTTAAATGGACAACGTCCGCCCGGCCCGCTAGTATATACTATAAAGTCATATCTTTGGATATTTTTTTTAATATGTAAGTTATCGAATAAGTAAAAAAAAATACATACACGTTCCTCCCCCAAGTTTCTTTACCGAGAAACGACAGAATCAAATCCATACTTAATTTGATACATTTTATCGTAACAGACCGAGTTAGATACAAAACTTAAGTGAAATTGTGACAAAAAACGTGTGTCTTTCGAAATACTAATGAACGCTCGCGATTTTATTATACGTCTTTTATATATTTATAGAGGTCTCGCTTGTACACGCGACTTCCCTTGCTTCAATATGGTGTTGATTTATCCATCAGGAGCACTGCAATTACATACATATATATAATACTAGTTAAAATGATACTATACATTTACAATGGAATTGCTCTCAAAGGATAGGATTTTATTAAACTAACTTAACATTTACTATATCTTCTATTTTGGTCATTTTCTTTCGAACAATATAATAATAAATAAGCCTAGAGTTCTTCTGATGTACAAGCTATATTATTGTAAAGTTTTATCAAAATCCGTTCAATACTTTTGAAGTGAAAACTTCCTTGCAATAAGCATTTTTGTTTTGGCAAAAACCATCGAACGAAAGTATGTATTACTGTATCATTACATAGTATAAAACAAAGTCCCCTACCACGTCTGTCTGTCTGTTCGCGATAAACTCAAAAACTACTGAACAGATTTTCATGCGAGTTTCACCAGTGGATAGAGGGATTCATGAGGAAGGTTTTGGTATATCATTTGTCAAGGATTTATTTCTAATCAGGGCGGGACAACGTCTGCCGGGCCGGCTAGTATTATATATATGTACATAGATATATCTCCGTACGTTATTAGTATACATTATTTATTTTGAAGGTGGCAGAGCTACGCTGTAGCTATTACTAGTATCAGCACGAATAGTTCGGTTCGTCCGGGGTAGTATCACCCTCTCACAGAACACCGACGTGAAGTAACAGTGCTTGCATTGTTGCGTTTCGTTCGGTCAGTGAGAGCGCCGGAAGCCCACCTCCTTTCCCCCTTTTCACTTCCCCTTTCTCCTTTCCCTCCCCCTCGACTTGCGACTCCGCTGGTGTTGCTAGTATCTATGGACGGTGGTGATCACTTAACATCACGTGACCCACGTGTTTGTTTGCCTGCTTTTGACATAAATATATATATATATATATACAAAGAGTATATCTCTACATTTTTATTCATAAGATTTTAAAGTAAAAAATTCATTAGGCGCGTTGAGTATTTTTGGCAAGAGTTAAATTTATAATTTCTCGTCACTATACACAGGCTCCTATACTACGCGTCGCTAGTATGGCGCAAGCCGCGCAAGCGCAATACGGCCGGTCATGCATACATAGCATGTCGTGACGAGAAATTATAAATTTAACTCTTGCCAAAAATACTCAACGCGCCTAATGAATTTTTTACTTTAAAATCTTATGAATAAAAATGTAGAGATATACTCTTTGTATATATATATATATATATTTATGTCAAAAGCAGGCAAACAAACACGTGGGTCACGTGATGTTAAGTGATCACCACCGTCCATAGATACTAGCAACACCAGCGGAGTCGCAAGTCGAGGGGTAGGG
>MU158781.1:543988-600480 GCA_015888305.1 Antheraea pernyi | reverse complement strand
CGCCAAATTGATCAAAAGTATAATAACATACAAACTACATACATTTATACCCAAAATATATACATTTCAATTATGTTCAAAAAAAGGCTGTTACGCGTAACTTATTCCTCTTTTAATTTAGTAAAAAAGTTTTGTCCAATGTAACACACTTACACAGTACAACACTACAAAAAAAATATTGTCAGAAAATACAAAAAAAAATCACCTAGAGATATAAAATATACTTTACGACCTATTCACAAACCTATCAAATATTCATTAAAAATGTCAATAAAATCAGTCTAGCCGTTTCGGAGGAGTTCGAACACAAACTTAGAATAAAGATATGAATGTGCATGAAATGGTTAATGTAACTAAAGTATTTAAGTTGATGATTATTAATACTGTATCCGTAGAAATGGCTTTCAAATTGTACGCCAACTTTTTTTTGAAAATGTAATTAGTATAGTGGGTTACAATTAAAAAATGCCTTCACAGTCTTCTTTATAGATCTATGGAAGGGGAATATCCCAACATACATTATTTTGTTATATTTCAAAAGGATTAGGCAGCGTTTTCGATGAAAACTCCTAGGCAGCTTAACTTTTTCCGACATGTCCAACAATTATCGTTATATTCAAAACCCAACACAAAACGTCTAAATAGCTTTAGAATTGTATGTTACCTTTTGTTAGAACATTAGATATATCACAGACTTTTTTGTAGATCTATATTGTCTCTGTTTCTTTCATTATTTACACCTGGCTAAAAAGAAAAAGAAAAATGTATCATGTCATTGTCATTATATTAAGTCGTCAATACATTTTGCAATGGGCGTCACTTTCTTTTATACATACAAAAGTAAACCTTATTACATTTACCCAACATATATTGTTATATCTCAAAAGGATTAGGCAGCCTTTCGATGAAAACTCCCAGACGGTTTGAATTTTTCCGACTTGTCCAACAATTATCGTGATATTTCAACCAATCTATATAAAACCTTGACATATTTATATACTAAAACGTTCCTCATGAATTACTTTATCCACTGGTGAAAACCGTATGAAGATCCGTTCAGTAGTTTTTGAGTTTATCGCGAACAGACAGACAGACAGACGCGGCAGGGGACTTTGTTTTATACTATGTAATGATACCACATCATACGTTTCATTGATTAATAAACTTTATAAAAATGTATATAATTATTGCTCCGAGTGCCAATATATATGAAAACCAAACTAATGTTAATAATTTCAGTAAACAAATTCTAAAATTTAACTATTGTCATTCACATTCATATGAAAAATCAAAAGAAACATTTATTTCCTTGTTTTGCGTTTTCACTTCTGCCGGCAGTCCTTATGACCGCCTTGTATTTTTTTCGTATGTAATATTAATTCTTTGTAATTATTATTCGTATTGTGTTTCAAAAATAAAACACAATTCTTTCAAGTCGTACTCTTTTTGGTAGAGGATTAAGGAATTAAAGAATTCAACAAAGACATTCGATAATTCTGAATAACCACATAAAATACATAAAAAGAAAATAATCAAAAACATCAGTGAATATTTCCGTTGTTAAAAAGTCGCCCGTCATACCTCTCCTTATAATTTCAATTCCAAATACACAATAGAATAGTCAAAAGCGTGGCTAATTTCAGTATGAGAGAGTCGGTCGTGGGATTTTTGAGATGTTTATTGTTCACGATTACGATACGATACGATTTTTTATTTGTTTATGTCATGATATTTTTTTTTTATAGTAGCACTGTAAAATGACTGCACTACGCCTGATGGTAAGCACAGTACAATTAAAAAACAATGCCGGCCTGCAAAAAGCTGGATATGCACAGGCTGATCCCGAAACGCGACCCGCAGAAGCGAATCACTATGACGGACTTTTCCGCCATATACATGGTGGTTGCGACCCAAACAGGCTGTAAAACCAAACCACCCCGCTTTCGCCAGTGTCTCGTTTGTTATTCAGCAGGGTGCACCACGTGCAGGTGAGGTTGGCCTGGGTGTCTCAAGGCTTATGATGTTATTCGACACTCTTACACATTTAAATTTATTATTTACTAGCTTCACCCGCATCTCCGCACGCATTTTTTTAATATTGTATTAAAGAAATATGAAATTATTTTATATATTGTTGAAGTGTAACTTCTTATGGGAGGGCTTTTCAATTCTGATTTGCAAACTTTTTATGTGACGTAAAGTGTTTTTTTTTACATCAAAGGAGGCAAAGGGACACGTGGGTCACCTAATGTTAAGCGATCACCGCCATCCATAGACACTAGCAACACCGGTTGAGTCGCAAGTGCGTTGCTAGTCATTGGGGGGGGGGGGGGGGGGAAGGGTGGTCCTTCGGAGGTCTCACTAACCGAATGAAACGTAACGATGCAAGCACTGTTACTTCACATTGGTGTTTCTTGTAGGTCGGGTGATAGTAGCCCGGGCGAGCCGACCCACTCAGGCTGAAACCAGTAATAGTGTCAGCCACGTTTAACACCTATGCGGGTGAGGCGAGGGTAAACACTGTGTCGGGTAGCAAAAGTAGCGAGGTAGGTTTTTAAAATTGTTTTAACATCTTCTTATGTCATCAATTAGTCATAGTGGCTGACTGATTAGGATCAGTAACGTATAGGTTCTTTTAATCTGTCAATCGTTGAATAGAACAATGTTCCTATGTACAAAATTATATAAATATCGCTCAAGTTATTTTTAACATAAAGTTGTCCAAATAACAAGCAGATATTTTTTAATGTTATATTTGTAGTTAGTCATCTTTATAACAGACTGGCTTTTGTCCGCGGCTTTGCTTGTCTTAGTGTAAATTTTACTAATACCTTGGAAACACTAATGTTTTCATTGGTACTTACGTATTAACGCCACCGCAGTGCGCTCGCCGACCGCTAGCGTGGCCGGTTCGTGCTGACTTTGTTTCGCAAGTCTCACCTAACTTAACCGAATTGAGACGGGAAAATTGAGAAGAATAAATACCTACCTATTAACATACACGGAAAGATATCAGTCACATGCTCCCGGTGTAGATTGTCTGCACTTGACCAACTTCAGTTGCGGTGACGTTACTACGTAATTCGGTCGGGGCAATGTAATTGATATCGTCCGTCTCGGTTCAATTAGGTTAGGTAAGACTTGCGAATCGAGGGATGGGGGGGGGGTTGCGTAGGATAGCGTAGGCCGGAGGGGATCTCAGGGTGGCTGAGGCGTAAGAGGAGTAAACCTCGGTAAAAAATCAACGGTGGGGTGGCGGCGGAGCGGCTTAGCCTTTCCGCTGCCAGCCGAACCCAGGGGGGAAGAGGCGGGGGCCCTGATCTCCCATTGCACGGGTCCGGCGGGCTGGGAGGCGGTCTTGTGACCGGACTGCCTCAGTCGGGTGTGGCGTGGGGAAACGCCTGCCGCCGGGGGGTGTTGCGGAGCTTGCTAACGCAACCCCGGGACACTCCCATAGTGCGGCGTAGGTTACCATGGAGTTTTTTAGTCGATTGGAGGTCGACTCAGTTCAGGTCCTCCCCCGGGGACCTGGCAATGTCTCTGCAAGAGGGTTCTCCACGATAAAAAAGAAAAAGGGTAAGACTTGCGAATCCTTTGAGCGACCCTCTTCGTCGATGGAGGACCGGCAGGAGGAGACGGTAGTTTCCCCGTCTCCTCCCGCCACCGTAGCCGGGCCTAGAGATGATGGGTCGGGGGGCCCATCTTCCCATTGCACAGGTCCGGCAAACGGAGGAGACGACTGGTGTGTTCCCTGTCGTCTCCTGACAAGAACGAGGCCCAGCGGGGGGGTTTTCTGCTGTGGGGTCACCTGCTGAGGCGACACGATGAAATCGGTAGACATCTCGTGTCGCCCCAACCATAGAGGCAGAGGTATGCCTTGGGGTATTAGTAAAAAAAAGGTTAAACTTGCGAAACAAAGACAGCGCAAATCGGCCGCGGTAGCAGTCGGCGAGGGCGTTGTGGTAGCGTTAATACATAATACCTTTCACTACGTTTTTTTTGTACTCCTGAGAAATTTTATGCAAAATCTCATTATAATCATTTGTGTACTTAATGCGTGAAAGCTAAACAAACAAACAGACTTACGTACGAATTTATAACATTAGTAAAGAAATCTACAATGGAATTTGGAGAGGATGTTAAATATATAAACAGAACGACGTATTTATTAGTACGAATGTCGTCATGTATAAAGGTATTCTTCGAAATAATAGCTCTGTTATTTTTATTTTTAACAATAATAACTCGACTTTTTGCTTTTATTATTGTTGCATTTGATTCCGAAATGGAATTATTTAGTTATAATTTTATATTTCTGATGCAATAAAAATATTTGTGTGAGCTTAGTCGAGCCGGGGACTTCGCTTGCATTCGTTATTATTTGTTATACTGTATATTATACTAATTTGCATGATACTTTGATTATTGAACGGTAATGAAGTGGATGCGTTGCACCGCTTAGTGGCGACTTATATAAACATGCGTAACAGAAAAACCTTTACCGTGGAAAAATATTTTCGTGTTCAAACTATTATTGGTCTATCGTTGTTGGAATTTATCAAACTCAGATATATCGACATCTATTTTACTATATCTATCTATATCTATATACTATCTGTGCCCGCGACTCCGTCCGCATCCTTACATGAAAAAACAGCGATTTATAAAGTCATGTAAATCTATTAAGCCGCATTTACTTATCTGATTTTTTTTCGTACTTAACTCGCGTCGTCATTAAATGTACAATAGCTGTTGATAGACCGAACTGATTTTAATGAGACGAAGACTAAATGTTACTCGAAGATGTTTATGATTTTCTTGGAGAGATTTTATCATGAACGCAGTATTTTAGCAGTGATACGTGTTCAATAAACAGACATAATATAAAAATAATCGAAATGTATTTCATTACTTACTCACGCAACAATTTTGTTCATAAAAATCTAAAAACAGACTCGTTGGATTTAAATTCTTATCATATGTATAGACTAACTTTTATTCCCGGCTACAATCGTATTAACGTAGATAACAAAAAATGAAATACCTAGCCTATATTACTAGCTGATAATAAAAAAATCCTAAAGGTCAACCGTATCGCCAACTACCGGGTCCAATTGTTTTTTTATTTTATTTTTAATTATAGCACGGCAAAATGACTGCACTATGCCTGATGGTAAGCACAGTACAATCCAAAAACAATTGCGACCACCGAAGTGACATACTATCCATCGCCGGTCGCCACTATCATGCCGGCCAGCAAAAAGCTGGATATGCCTGTGCATATCCCGAAACGCGACCCGCAGAAGCGAATCACTATGACGGGCTTTTTCGCCTGATACATGGTGGTTGCGACCCAATCAAACTGTAAAACCCTACCACCCCGCTTTCGCCATTGCCTCGTTCGTTATTCAGCAGGGTGCACCACGTGCAGGTGAGGTTGGCTTGGGTGTCTCAAGTCTTGTGATGTTGTTCGACACCCCTTACACCCCATTCGACACCCCATTGTGAATCTAAACCATTCTTGAATGCACCTGAACACACAAAAAATTTCATCAAAATCTGTCTAACCGTTTAGGTGGAGTTTAGTTACATACACACGGACAGAAGAATCATATATATAAAGATAAGCTATGAAATTTATAACTCACAGGCTGCGTTACCTCGCTCCCGTGACATGTAAAATATTATCTATCAAAATTATGAATCGTAAAGTTATCATCTCGGGTACAGAGTACTCCTTGTCCCATATTTATCTTATCGTTATCAGCCGTTCTTTGTACACGGAGATGCTGTGTATCTAATTTGTTACGCGCTTTCACTGTTCTACGTATTTTTATTACAATCACTGGCGTTTGTTCGCGGGTTCACTTGCTTTAGTGTACACTTTATTCTACATAAAACGTACCCTTTGTTCTTTTCTGTACTCTCGAATAAAGTGTATGCTAAATTTAATGATAATCAATTGTGTAGTTAAAGTGTGACAGCGTAAAGAACAAACAAACATTAGCATTTCTAAGTAGCTCATATCAAATCAAAAACACTTTATTCGATTTAGGCCCTAAGAAGGCACTTATGAACGTCAAAACTACCGCTGGTTCGGAAAACAATCCAGTCATCGAGAAGAACCGGCAAGAAACTCGATCTGGTTTATCTTTTTAACAAATATATATAATATTTAGAATATATTAGGTACATGCCACAAACGTTTGCACAGATGCACAGAGATGAGTCAATTCCAGACATCACCATCGTTCACACATTGATCTACTCTATAATGACCTTTCGACACCAAAACCCGCTTGACATGGCGCTTAAATTCGCAATCCGGCTAATCGGTAATATCCTTTGGGACATTGTTGTAAAATCTAACATTATTTTCCAAAAAACTGTAACTGGTTTTACTAACTAAAATATGGGACAACCAATTTCTATTTGGATAAAGGTTTGTCATTGTGTACGCATGACGTGAAAGCTACTAAATAGATTTCAATATTGCTTAGTTTTACTTCTAAAGTATTCATTCCGTATAAAATATATATTCTGATATCTTCAATTAATATACAGTTCTGTGAAATTACAAAAATGTTATAAGCGATTTCAGCGATCAGTGAAGTGGGGCAAACGGTTCGGTGCGCATACGCAAGTAAGAGGAAGTAAACGGGTAATATTATTTTATTTTTATGTGTCATCAATATGTAAAATATATTTTTAAGATTTTAGATTTTTTCTATGGGGTAGAGCCACGCAGAAACTATTACTGGTTTCAGCATGAATGGGTCGGCTCGCCCGGGGTAGTACCACCCTCTCATAGAAAACCGACGTGAAGTAATAGTGCTTGCATTGTTGCGTTTCGTTCGGTCAGTGAGAGCGCCGGAGGCCCACTCCCCTCCCCTCTCCATCTCCCTCCCCTAACCCTTCCCCCCAAAGGGTGGCAACGCACTTGCGACTCTTCTGGTGTTGTTAGTGTCCATGGACGGTGGTGATCACTTAACATCAGGTGACCGAATTGTTCGTTTGCAATGTATGGCAAAAAAAAGGGTATTTTTAAGATAATGAATAACGTAGACCACTTATTAACAGTTTTTTTTGGGTGATAGGTTTTATGACAAAACCTCATAGCACATTACCGATTTGCCGGATAGTGAGTTGAAGCACCGTGTCAAGCGGGTTTTGATGTCTAAAAGCTATAGAGTGGATTAATATGTGAACGATTGTGACGTCTAGAAATGACGACGATCTCTGTCCATTCACCAAAAACGAATGTAACTAAGTTGTTTGTAAAAATATATATTATGAAATTATAAACCAGATCGAGTTTCGTGCCGATTCTTCTCGATGACTGGGTTGTTTTCCGAACCGGTGGTAGCTTTGACGTTCATAAGCGGCTTCTCAGGAGCTACGTTAAATAAAGTATTTTTTTCAAAAGAGAGGAAATTTATAGACGGTGCCAGTTCCTGTTTCATATGTTCATTCGAATATTAAATAGTAACTTATAAACTTGTGAATCATTACACATTATATAACAAAGTCTTTTGTCACGTTTGTCTGTCTGTTCGCAATAAACTCAAAAGTAACTAAACGGATTTTCATGCGGTTTTCACCAGTAGATAAAGTGGTTAATGAGGAAGGTTTAGGTATATAATTTGTCAAGATTTTTTTTATAATCTGGGCGGGATAACGTCCACCGTATTGTATAATATCTAAATCATATGAAAAATACATAAAAAAAGTGTGTGTGTACTATGTACATGCGTTAAAAGTTATACTTCTTTGGCGTAACAAGATAAAAATCTTTTCAAAAATTTTATCTTTCGCCTTATTCTACGTTTATAGAAAAAACAACACTAACAATAGAAAAATGGTATATTATAATACAATACAAATAAATACAAACAACAAATACAAAGAAACAAAAAGTTGACTATAGCTAACTTCCGGATGTCGGTTTATCGTGACCGTGTGCGCGCGCATCGTAAAAATTTACTCTCATCATTTTTCCCTAACGCGCCAAAAGAAGTATAACTCCAAAAGTACGACTCGTGAAGGATTCGAACCCTCGACCACCACGCAAGTTAATACAGTCGGGCGTTCTGACCACTGAACTAACGAGTCACTTGTGTGTTGACTCACAGAATGCGTACAGTTTCGAATCATGTTACTTGGTACGTCTAAAATGGCATATGATTCATCCAGTATATGACAATAGTCATACTTTCAAAAATCAATTCACATTTCAATAAAGGAACTATACCTTGGTATGCTTAGAGTACAATCTTTATATATATAATTCTTCTGTCCGTGTGTATGTGGTTGAATTTCTCCTAAACGGCCGGACAGATTTTGTTAATTTTTTTTTGTGTAGATTCAACAATGGTTTAGACTCACTATTGGAACCGGTAGGTGGCGCTGCAGTTGACTTTTAGGGTTTTTAAAGTAGGTCTAAAAATAGACAAATGTTACACAGTGTTTAAATTTAGACACTGTCTTTCTCTAACAAAGGTAAGACACTTTTACGTGATGAAACTATTTTATTTGTGATTAATTATTAAAAAAAAATATATTTGTCATTAAAAAAAATCTATAACACTAAGGTGTAATATATCTTTCAAATAGTGAAAGAATTTTCAAAATCAGGGATTTTCCGAACACAAAACTTTACCTCTATAATATTAGTATAGATACCTGTAACATAGTATAATAATTGCAAACATCTCAACTTATTATTTTAATCGTAGATTCACTATACCTGAACCCAACTACTTCAAGACACAACAATATTTAGAAAACTAACTTAATAAGATATCGAAATTACACACGTACTGACAGAACTCTAATTGAGGCTCACCTTCTATAATGCAATTTAACTATTGTCTAGGTTTATGTTTTCAGAAAAATCTTGTTACCTTTGCTTAGTAACGCTATATTACATTTTGGAAATGAAACATAACTGGACAATATCCCCGTAGGATAAGAATAAGGATCGATTGAAGACGTCGGTTCGGAACCTAGTGATCGTTTTTTTTAAGAAGCCTAGAGGGATATGTAATATATTTTTAGTTAATTTGTCTGCTACAACGCAAAGAAAACTTCACCAAACTCCCTCAAGAAATTTATTAACTACAATTTTTTGACTTTTATCCGTTATCCTAGAGGACCCCTTGTGTTTTATGAGACAAAAAGTATCCTAGTTACTTTATAATATAAGTTATCACTGTGTCAAGTTTCGTCAATATTGGTTCAATACCTAGTTTCGTAGAGATACGCGTATAGTTTTTAAATTTTTTTTTTGTCTGTCTGTCGTTTGTACATAATTTATGCAAAAACTACTGAACGGATTGTGACGAAATTTGGATAGACATGGTATAACACATGTTTTACATATATAACACTATATATTCCTATATATATCTTACTTATAAGAAAACTCAAAAGAGAATGTATAGGGTGGTTCAATATGTGAACAGTTTTGATGTCTGGAACTATTAACTCTTACTATGCATCCGTCAAAATGAACGTAGCTATAATGTTTTTTCAAATATATACACTGTACAACTAGATGTTGTAGAGCCATGCTGCGACTAGAAGAACAAAGTCGTTCACAAACGGTGAGGCCAATTAAATAGCCGATGTGAAGTTATAATACACATTGCAATCAAATGATTTTATTAATTACTGTGTTTATAATTGACATTTCACGCGGACGTAGTCGCGGGGACAGCTAGTTTAATATAATTGTATAAAAGATTTAAAAAAATACGTTTTTATAAGAACTTCGAAACATAAAATTATCACCTATCTAATTAATGTCTTTGATTGATGTCTGCGCGGTCACAGATCTCTAATATTATATATACTAATATTATAAAGAGGTAAAGTTTGTGAGTTTGTGACGTTGTGGCGTTGTAAGGGGTAATCTCAGGAACTCCTTATCCGATTTGAATAATTTTTTCAGTGTTATATAACTCATTCATCGACAATGGTTATAGGTATATCATCACGCTAAGGCCAGTAGGAGCGGAGCACATATGAAAAATGTTTCAAAATCGAGAATTTGAAAAAAAAAAAATTTTTGTGTGCTTCTGCTGTGGGTTAGCGTTAGCCCAGAGTAGTAACTATTACTACGCAGACGAAGTCGCGGGCAGGGGCCATAATCTATATAGTAATATTATAAAGCGGTAAAGTTTGTGAGTTTGTGACGTTGTAGGGGGTAATCTCAGGAACTACTAAACCGATTTTGAAAATTATTTTACCAATAGAAATCCACGTTATTTGTGAGTGTCATTGGTTATATATCATCACGCTAAGGGCAATAGGAGCGGAGCTACAAAGAAAAATGTTCTAAAATCGGGGCTTTTTTCCTTTTGAGAGCTTCCGCTGCGTCTTAGCCCAAAATAACTATTCCACGCGTGCGAAGTCGTGGGCAGAAGCTATTCATTAATTATATTATCTATAATCTATACTAATATTATAAAGAGGTAAAGCTGTAGCTTGATAATGCCTATTACCACTCAACGAAGTGGGCACGGGTCGGCTAGACCGAAAAAGGTATGGATGGACTGCGTGAAAAACGATATGTGCGTAAAAGGTGTGAATACTGAAATGACATTTGACAGGAGAGAGTGGAAAAACAAAACATGTTGTGCCGACCCTACTTAAGTGGGATAAGGGTAATGATGATGATGATGATGAGTTATATGTACAGAAAGAACTACAGATTTATTAATCGTCACCCGCCCAGAGGTCGGAATGGGACTATAATAAAAAAAAAAAACTCAAAATTAATTCGTTTTTTGAACCAAAAGTGTACAAATACTTAGTAAACATAAGGATCGTAAAGTATGGTAGAAAAATGGTGACTTATAAATAAAGAGTTCGTATTGTTAATAGCTTGGAAAAAAATACTTGCTCCCAAAACATTTTTGAAGAGACTTTTTGTGGGAATGCTTTGTTATTCTGTTTCGCAATCTTTTTGCGTGACGAAAAGTGGTGGGTGTAAACACTGCGTAGGGTAGAGTGATTAAGAACACTGGTTCTCGTCCGATCACCGAAGTTAAGCTACGTCGGACACGGTCAGTACTTGGATGGACGACCGCCTGGGAAGGCCGTATGACGTTAGCTCTTTGTTGTTTTTTTTTTTCCTCGTTCTGACTACGCTATTGACCTGGCAGGGTCTTCACAGCTTCACCGGACTATCTCTCTTTGTTGTATTTTACGAGGACGTCATCTCGCAGAAGGAGGCGGCGGAGAGGGTACGCGAAGATAACCCTCTGAGTGGCCCTCTCAGACAACGGAGGACCGGAGGGAGGAAGCGACGATTTGCCCTTCTCCTCCCTCCACCCTAGCCGGACCTGAGGGGATGGGCCGGGGGCCCATCTCCTCATTGCACAGGGCCGGTAGACGAGGGGAGGCAGCTGGTGTGTGCCCGGTCTGTCTTCCTATTAGGATGGAGCCCGGCGGCCACCTTCCGCAGGGCGGACCGTTGGGGCGGCTATCCAAGAGGAATAGCATAAATCGATCCCCTTGCCGCCCCAACAATACGGTCGGATGGTACACCGTAGGGTTCTCCCCCGAGAGGGTGGCGTATCCATAAGGGATTTCCCCACGTTAATAATTTTAAAAAAAGTATTATAAAGAGGTAAAGTTTGTTAATTTGTGACGTTGTGGCGTTTTAGGGGATTATCTCAAGAACTACTGGTTAAAAAATTATTTTAGTGTTATATAGCTCATTTACCGAGGAAGGTTATATATCATCACGCTAAGACCAATAGGAGCGGAGCACTAATGAAGAATGTTACAAAATCGGGTTTTTAAAAAAGCGTTAGCCCAAAGTAACTATTCCAAGCGGGCGAAGTCGCGCGCAGAGGCTATTGTTTATATAGTTTAAGACAATAATGTCTAAATCGTATACGACAGTAGCGTGATGATACACAACCAAGGCTTTAAAAATATAACACTCTTAGAAGTAATAAGCTTAGTTACGTTTCAGCGGTCAAATACCTCGTAATACCTCGGGGGCGAGTATTTAGCCGTGTAATTAGTTAAAATTTTAAGCCCCACGTTAACAGGCATAATCTTTACGAATGAATACTTTGTTTATATTTAAGAATGTGTATAAACCTTTATTTTTCTTATATGTTAGTGTTTCATCACTTAAATATAGTGTATAGATTTAGATTTTTTTTTTTTAGTTTCACTCTTTAGGCACTTGAGGTTCATATCATGTTATCCATATAATATAAAATTATTAAAGTTTTAAGAAACTTTGATCTTTATAAGAACTACGTGTTTGGCGATGTATGGAGTGAAGCAAACGGTAAGGTGCGTATACGCAGGAGAAGGAAACTAAATAAGACCAAGCAAGGTCTTAACAGCTTCACCGAACTACTAAAAAATAATTGTGCAGTCAGGCAAGCCCCGTCAAGAACCTAGTTCCTTACGTTTTTTTTTATATCATAGGTGGCAAACGAACAGGTGGGTCACCAGATGTTAAGTAATCACCACCGTCTATAGACACTTGCAACATCAGGAGGGTCGCAAGTGCGTTGCCATCCTGTAGTTGGGGGAGGGATGACTGGGGAAGGGGCGAAGGGGGAGGGGGGTTATTTCTTCAACTCCGAACGTAATTCGAAATGAAGTCTGTATATTTCAATTTTTATTTTATATATTATTTTTTTTTAATGTCATAGCAAGCAAACGAACAGGTGGGTCACGTGATATTAAGGGATCACCACCGTCCATAGACACTAATAACACCAGGGGAGTCAGAAGAGCATTGCCAGCCTTTGTTTGGGAGAAAGGGAGGGAGGAGTGAGAGGAGAGGGGAGGTGGGTCTCCGGCGCTCTCACTGACCTAACGTAACGCAACAATGCAAGTACTGTTACTTCACGTCGGTTTTCTATGAGAGGGTGGTACTACCCCGGACGAGCCGACCCATTCATGCTGAAACTAATAAAAACTTCAACGTGGCTCTACAACTTACAAAAATATCATTTTTTGAAGGCAAATAATCTATCTAAAAGAACGAGTTACATCAGAAAGTTTCATTCAATATTTCAGAAAAAATATTTATTCATAAAAAAATTATATACCTACAATATAGTAAATTATACGATATATGAAGATAACTAAATGAGACACACTCAAATCAAATGTACAATAAACAAATA
The DNA here is from genome assembly GCA_015888305.1 of Antheraea pernyi. NCBI lineage: Eukaryota > Metazoa > Arthropoda > Insecta > Lepidoptera > Saturniidae > Antheraea > Antheraea pernyi. Next base: position 587,314 of record MU158781.1, on the reverse strand, counting down.
TAAACAGTAAACACTTGTATCGAGTACAATTTTCTCAATTTCTCTTCTAAATCTGTATTATACGCATTTGCTGCAGTTTCAATTTTTCAAAACCTAACTGCAATAATAAAATATTCACGTATGATCTATCTATCTAACACAAAAACACATAACAAATACGTTCTCACGAAATTTACACCTGTCTGTACAGCCGTGTGTAGAGGTTATATGATAAAAAGAGACAGGGTCAGAGAGAGTTGCACACACTCACTTGCTCGTTTGTTCTTTTGCTTGTAGTAGGATCGGTACACACACAGCATGTTCGTTACGTGACGATTTTTACTAAATCGCACGCCGTAAGCCGCGTTTAGGAACTTTGTTCCAATAAAGAACATCAGTTGAGAAACAGATGAGGAAGATGTTCCTGTCTTGGCTCTGTTTATTTGTTATATTGGTATATATTTTGGTGATCTACGAGCTTATTCAAACCTCGATATCGATTCGAATTTCTTCGCTAAAGCTGCAGATTATAGACTTGTAGGTTTTTTCCAATTTATCTTTTACTTAGATTTCTCTCAAGGTGATAGTTTACGATCGATCCTCAACTACGACCGCAATTTCTACTAAAATGAGTTAAGATTGTTTTCAAATAATTATCTATAAAAAATGAAATTAAATGACCGCGAGGTAATTAAAATACGATTTAAAAATATACATTTAGGTAATTAGTGAGTTATTGAACTGCCGGGTAAGGTTAATGCCCGATATGAGTTTCTTTTTCAATTTTGTTATTTTCCCATAAAGATATTGAGAATTAGGCATATAAAGGTGGAGAGGTGTGACCGCAATTTGAAACGAGTCACTTCTCTTGCCCTTGAAGCGTTGCATGAACATTATATAATAATAAGAGAAATTATATAATAAGAGAAAATACGTCTCGGTAAATAACAGCGCACTTGAAATGTGTGCCCTGATTTTGTTTAGTTTGTTTGAAACACAGCCAATGTAAGCACGTTTCACATGCCGCAGTGTATTCAAAAGATGCAAAAATAATACCCGAAAAAGCAATTTAACGGCCGGAGTATCTTATTTTCGATAAATACATTTTGAATAAGTTATATTTTAAGCTTTAAACTAACAAATAATATCAAATTTTGAACAAAATTACCGATTTTAAACCTGTGATATAAATGTTTGGCCAAAGCTCTTCAACCACGCACAAACACGCACAATAACAGGAAAAAGTACTTTATTCATTGCGTTTTAAGGTTAAATTCACACTAAATGTTGTTTATGTTATCTTTTCATTTGTGAGGGGAGTAATTTATTACTTTGCTCGTTTTATCGTAAGTATTAGATAATATTTTGAACATTTGTGACTTTATTACTAGGTGTTATGGTTGTAATTAGGTTGAACTTAAAACTGTTTTAAAACTTTTTTCTCCCTTTCTTAACAAAGAAATAGCTACACATAAGTATATATTTACGCGGACAGCTTTTAGCTTCGATTTTGTGCGTGGCCCTTTATCTAGTTATTGTTGATCGAAGTTGTTAACATAAAAATATTATCATAAACAACAGAACTTCATCATACATAACTCCAATACTGTTAATTTATTCAGTTATATTTTTTATTTTTAATTAATTACAAACCTTTGCTCAAAGATATTCTGCTTATAATTTTTTATTCTCTATTTTCGCATTTCTAGGTGTTTCATATTCGCAATTATGAATCTATGACAAAATCACAAAACTTTATCAATAATGTGAATTAAAAAAAATGATTATCCATAACGTTTATTAAAAAAATGTGTTTGAGTAACTAATAATAATGTGAGTGCGGTTATCTTTGAATTCGAAGAGATGGCTTCGAGCAGCGTCTTCAGGTATCTAGTGCTTCTGGCTGCGTTAGTGTGGATCGTTGCTGAGAAGAGGAACACTACTAGAGGAAGACGGGAACCCTGGACTAATGGGAGTTGGTTGTAAGTGTTCATATTCACTCCTTTATATATGTATAACTGGTTGTCCTCGCGACTTCGTCCGCGTGGAACCTGATGGTACCAAACAGTGACTAATAAAGGCATCTAAGTGTATTAAGTCCTTTTACTTATCTACTCTTCTTTCGTACTTAAGTCGGTGTCGTCATTAAAATTACAATTACATTTGACAGATCGAACCGACTTTAATGAAACAAAAACTAAAAGTTACACGAGGATATGCTTAAAGGTTTTCTTGAAAGGTTCATGCACACATTACTCTGGCAGTGATGCGTGTTCAAACAAACAGACGTCCAAACATACAGACTTTTCTAAAAATGATTGAAATGTATGTTTATTACTTACGCGACACGTAGACGACACGCAGGAGATACGTATGTGACACATTTGCGATATGTATACGACACGTAAGCGACGCGTAGGCGAAACTTAGGCGGCACGTGGGCAGTACTCAGGCGACGTATTGGCGATACGTAAGCTAGACGTAAGCGAAACGTAGGTGAGTTGTAGGTAACATGTATGCAACACGTATGTGACACGTTTGCGATACGTAAGTGAGACGTAAGCGACATCTAGGCGACACGTAGGCGGCACGAAGGCAACGCGTACGTGATACGTACGTGACACATTGGCGATACGTAAGCGAGACGTAAGCGAAACGTAAGTGACTTGTAGGTGACATGTATGCAACACGTATGTGACACGTTTGCGATACGTGAGACGTAAGCGAAACGTAGGTGACTTGTAGGTGACATGTATGCAACACGTATGTGAAACGTTTGCGATACGTAGGCGAGACGTAAGCGAAACGTAGGTGACTTATAGGTGATATGTATGCAACACGAATGTGACACGTTTGCGATACGTATACGAGACGTAAGCGAAACGTAGGTGACAAGTATGTGACACGTTTGCGATACGTAAGTGAGACGTAAGCGACACCTAGGCGATACGTAGGCGGCACGTGGGCGGTACTTAAGCGACACGTACACGATACGTAGGCGGCACGTAGGCAACGCGTACGCGATACGTACGTGACACATTGGCGGTACGTATGCGACACGTGGGCGATACGTAAGCGAGACGTAAGCAACACGTCGGCTTCACGTAGGCGACACGTACGCGATACGTACGCGATACATTGACGGTACGTAAGCGATACATAAGCGATTTGTAGGCGACATGTATGCGATACGTACCCAACATATTTGCGACACGGAGGCGGCGCGTACGCGATTTAAGAAGCTACGATTTTTATTAACAGTATATATCAGTGTCAAGATATATATCGAATAGTTCACCTATTTTGGTCAAATAGCTTGACCATATGACGTTTCATTAATAAGTATATAGCACACATGCGAAGCACTAACACATGTTAGTGTGCTACAATTAGTTATAGCAACAAATTGGGGTAAAACATTGTGAAGTTACTTGAACGTTTGACGAATGTTCTCGAAGGAACATCATGGAGTATGAAATTGCTAACATGATCTATTTCAATTAGAAATTGTCTTCCCATTTTACACTCGTAAAATCTGTAATCCAAATTGAGGTGACACGTAATTTCTCTTCGCCGGTATTATCTACAGCCAGTAGAATGATTTTGATAGGAAACTGTTCAAGTAATAATCTAGATAAACAGATTGCTAAGACGGTTCTACACAATTATAAATGTAGTATGCAATTTTATTATTCATACTTGCTTGACCCAGGAATATTCAGTGATCATTAATGCTGCTTAATTTGCTTGCTTGTCTAAGAAATTTACTCCGATTACTGAAGGAAGTTAAGCTTACATCTTTTTACAATAGAAGAATTATGTTTAACATAATCTATTTATATAACCATATTGACAAACCAGACGTTTTGAAACAATTTATCATTAATGAACCATACAAACTATTTAGATATACAGTCTGTTTACTTGATAATAAAAGCTACAAAACCAGTCTAGGATATTATTCCATCGTTTTCAGATTATCACCTCAATATAAAGATCACACCATAGATAATATTTCTTAAGTAATTTTTAGAATTCAGAACTAAAATTTGAAATTTAATAACTTCATGATTTTTTTTATTGTAGCACGGCAAAATGACTGCACTATGCCTGATGGTAAGCAGAGTACAATCCAAAAACAATGGCGACCACCGAGTGACACACTATCCATCGCCGGTCGCCACTATCATGCCGGCCTGCAAAAAACTGGATATGCACAGGCTGATCCTGATACGCGACCCGCGGAAGTGAATCACTATTACGGGCTTTTTCACCATATACATGGTGGTTGCGACCCAGTCAGGCTGTAAAACCCTACCCCGCTTTCGCCATTGCCTCGTTCGTTATTCAGCAGGGTGCACCACGTGCAGGTGACGTTGGCTTGGGTGTCTCAAGTCTTAGATGTTATTCGATACCCCTTACACTCTAAATTTTTTATTAAATAAATTTAATTTTATTTTATTGTTAACCGACTTCAAAAAAAGGAGGAGGTTATCAATTCGTCTGTATTTTTTTTTTGTTTATGTTTGTTACCTCATAACTTTGGATTGGGTGTACCGATTTTGATTATTTTTTTTTATTTGAAAGCTGGTACTTCCAGTGTGGTCCCATTTCAATTTGGTACAGTTCCGACAACGGCATCCAGTGCAAAACCGTATAAGTTTCAAATTTGCATTAAGTATGTACACGACAAATAGACGAATAACTCAATATTACGCTAACCGGTTTCGATGATTCATTTTTTATTGAAAAGGATGTACTTCAAGGGTAGTTTGATGAGAGTTTGGTTAGGTTCTGATTATGGGATCCGTGGCAAAGTAAGAAAACTTTCAAGAAACGAGCCTACTCCTTTCTTAAGGGCCGGCAACGCATCTGTGTTTCCTCTCGTGTCGCAATTGTCCATGGGCGGCCGTGATCACTTACCATCAGGTGACCCGTATGTTCGTTTGCCACCAATATTATAAAAAAAATTCTTCAATTCTTAGGAGCCTATTGTGCTTATGTTCGTTGCTGTGTTGCAACATGACGCAAGCATTGTAATTACATTACTTAAGGTGTATAATGTGTGAAGCGATGGTAGCCGAGTTGGTGGTAGAAACTATCGCGGATTACTGAAAAGGTTGCGTTCGTACCAAACGTTACTTATTGTACAACCAATTGAAACCATATCGCATACCATACCGATAGATACCATACCGCAAAAATGCGCATATTTTAATATACTTAAGGCGGAACGGAGTTCGCGGGCACTGCTAGTAAAATATATTTATGTACACTAAAAATGGAAAAATAAAGTAAATTTTCAAAAAAAAGTATTAACCGACTTCAATATCAATCAAAAACCCATAAGGCACTAAAAAGCGGAAAATAACTAGTTTATCAAAAATAAAACATATGAATATGTGTGCTACCTAGAGATGTACTGGAAGTCGGTACCAACCAAACCGAAAATCATATCATCTACAGGTACAAAGTTTAAGTCCACTCTCGCGTCTCTGTAATACAAAAATTTTGGTTGGTACCGACTTCCAGTACATCTCTAGGTAGCACACATATTCATATGTTTTATTTTTGATAAACTAGTTATTTTCCGCTTTTTAGTGCCTTATGGGTTTTTGATTGATATTGAAGTCGGTTAATACTTTTTTTTGAAAATTTACTTTTTTCCTTTTATCTTTCTTATTGAATCCTCGATATTATTATCTTCTGTATGATATTGTATGTCTATATGAATGCTGTAATCGACTTTAATTAGTACCATTAACAATTCTAACAACTTTAATGTACATTTTACCTATTCATACTATGTTCCTGTAGTCGATTCTTTTCAAATAAATTTGGCAATACTGAACACGATTTTTTTTCTTCATATCAGGAATGACAAAATATGTAAAAAAATGTTTAATAAAATTTGATTTCTTCATAAAAGTATCATCCTAAATTATTCTGGTCCTTCGAATCCTTTACGAACGAGCTGTAAAGATTCGACAAGACAAACAGCAAAATAGCTCAAGTCGAGGTGTGGCCAATTTAGCACCCTTGCGTTAGTTTGACTTCTGGCTGTGTTAAGCGTTCACCGAAACAGCCCAGTCAAAGTCAAGGTTCGTCCGGTCAAAAGCAGATGGAAACTTGAAAAAAAAAACGATCGAAACGATAAATTGTCAGTGCAGTCATTTCTCGTTCCCACGCTCAATTACTCATTCATTATTTATTTTTAAGAACTTTAGCTTGGAAAAATATTAAACATTTCGATACAATAAGTATACTAAATTATATCCCCGGCTTTACTAATCGATTGAATATATAAAGTCGGAACATTTTATTATAAAGTCTAGACGCGGCCTCAGGTGTCGTTACAGAAAGTAATAACTCGCCCCTTTACAACTTATAGATTGTTATATCCTGAATAGTTTCCGTACAATGTAGGCGTTGGATTACGAGGGGTTTAGGAGATATTAAAGTTGCTTTGTGATCTCGTAAAACGGGTGAGTAATTTAACAATAAAATTTTCAGCTTATAGGAGTTCCACAGCTGGGCAAAAGGCCTCTTTTATGTCATAATCTCACGAAGTATTATCTATTTCAAACTATAATGTAACTATGCGATCAAAGAATACCGGTGAAATTAAAAGGCCTGGTGTACAAGTGCATCATCCGACCTATCTTATTGTATGGCAGCGAAACGTGGCCGGTCCTCGGTAAACATGTCCAAGCAGGTACACGTCACTGATCTGAAGATGCTACGATGGATGTGTGGCGTTACGAGGTTAGATCGCATTCAAAACGAATACATCCGTGGTAGTCTTGGAGTCCGTGACATCGCAAACAAGCTGCAGGAGAGTCGTCTCCTCTAGTACGGCCACATAAGTCGCAGGCCTCCAGACTATGTCGGAAATAGATATCTCAACATCACTGTACAAGACCCAAGATCTCGCGGCAGGCCCAAAAAACGCTGGCTGGACGTGGTGAAGGCGGAGATAAAGTCGAATAACCTCACACAAAAGTGTAATATAGTAATTTCTTACATTTTCCGGTATAAAAATGGGTGTAAATTCATGAAATATTGGTTGGATAACTTTTTTTTATGAGTCAGTGCTTTCCTTCTTCCTACTTTTAGCGGTTTGCTCGAAAAGTTAAGAGAATTTTTTTTTTCAAAAACTGTACTTTGACGACTTCTACTGGTGAACCAGTGCGAGTTACACAAAAAAACGCTAAGACTATTTTAAAGAGCGTGAAATTACCCACAAGTTCCATCAAACCGATTTGCAATATTGTAAAAGCCGGGTAAGCATTAGAAATTTGAAAAAAAAAAGTTTTTATTACATGCATTTTGAATGGTAAAACTTTAAATTGTAAGTACTTAAAATTAATATTAAGAGCTCAAACTTGGTGAGAATTTTTTTTTTATATGTACATTAATATTTTGCATGAACAACGAAAAAAAAATGTTTGCGGAAATGAACTACTCTAGTGTGCAACCTTTGTACCTTACTACTTTGTGTGGAGTACACACAACTTTTTTTAAAAGTTTCTACGGTGTTTTTATAGGCATAAATGATAAAAAAACGATGAGTTCTTAATCTATATACATACATATAATAAGAACGTAAATTTAACGTGTTTGTACTATTTCGATTTACGAGAAAAAAATAGTTGCAGGTGTCTAGGAACAAGTAATAGGATACATTTCAATCAAACGTCTGTTTGTATGAACAAGCGTCATTTCTAAAGTACTTGGATCAAAATAAATGGTAAAGCATATCCTCGGGAGTAACTTAGTCTTTGTTTCATTAAAATCGGTCCACTCTATCAAAAGTTATTGTAATTTTAATGACGACGCGGCGTAAGTACGAGAAAAAAGTAGACGAATAAATGAACCTAATACATTCAGTTGACAATATGAATCACTGTTTATATAAAGATCTACGTAGACGAAGTTGCGGGCACAGATAGTATATTTTTACATTAATCACGTATAGAGTTGATGCAGTCAGGAATGGTAATAAACACTTCGTAGATACTGTCACTATTTATTTGACCAGAGCTTCGCCTTACAATACTTCGTATATATTAAGTGCGTAGATATCACCAACATCTTGCCTTTTAAAGGCCCATCTATATAAGTCAAAGCGATTACTATTTATACATAATTCCGCAAAATAATTTAAGTAACACAAAAATAATTAAGTATGAACAAATGAATGTTATTTAAGCTATACAACAATTTATTATAATTATCCTTATTTATGTATCTCTAATGTGTTCACTAATCTGTTTCGACATGTAGATCAGCGACATCTCTCCTTTCATGGCCGAACTATGAAGTCAAAGAATATACTATTATACATAATGATCAAACTAATGATTCAATTCTATATAATGATATTCTTATTTAAGTCTTATTAAAATATATTATAATAATAATTCTTATTTATGTATCTTTAATATGGTGGCGCTAGTATCAATGTGTATCTAATATGGTGGCGCTAATATCAATGTTCCGGTCGTGTTGTAGTCTCGTCTCCTGAATGTGATGCAGCGGCACCGGCGGTGGGTGATAATAATATTCGTAAAATTCCAATGCCTGAATATTATTTATGAGCAATAATTTGCCATTAATAACTAAATCTATTCTAATCATTAAGGCGTTATATAAAACTAACAAGTGCACGCGATTTGTTTTCGTGAATATATTATTAGTTTTGAGGTTATACTTCTTATGGAAAGGTAGGAAAAGTTATCGCTACGCGTTACGTGTTAATCGTATAGTAACGCGTTACGCTTTAAACGTAAGGGTATGTATTTGTATGTAAGTATGTATCAGTGTCTGCTGAGTCTTGTAGTATACTAAATGAGTAACTGTATAATTAATTATGGACTTCGTATATTGAAAGGGAGTATGTATATGGATAGTGGACTGTATGTAAAGGATTTACTGTGTTTTTGGAATTAAAACGAGGACAACAATGTATGTGGCGCGGCCATTTAATTACAACTTACAAATCAGTGTTGCATGTATACAGAAAAAACATAAGTTAAAAATATATTTGTTGTGTTGCCAATATATATCGTTCCCATCTAAATATATATAAATACAGTGTCATGATGTTTGCCCACGACGAACTTCGAAACAACTCAACCAATCTTCATGTAATGTTGGTATTTACGTAGAATTTGATCTAACTTGATAGATGGGATAATTTATATTTCAATTAATGACCTCGATATTTTTTATCGCAAATTATATGATTGTTTTGTTTTCGAACTGTCTACGCTATTGGCCTAGTAAGGCCTTAACAACTTCACCGGACTACTAAGGCGAGCGCTTAGTGCACTCAGCCGATTTAATTTTTCAACTAGCTCAAGGGTGCACGGCACATCTCGGCGTGGGCTATTGCCTAGTTTATGCAATTCGCGATCTAACTGAATTAACCTAAGCTAAACTACATATTCATACGTATATAAGTTAGTGAGATATATATGTGTACCAAGCATATATGCCTCAGTAGCTCTTATATGTATTTCGTGTAGGATAATTTCTCTTGTCTGAACTAATTCAGTTCGATAAGGGAAAAAATAAAACCCTTCCACTTGCATGTGTAAGCGTGTGTGCGTGCACGTGTGTGGAGGTGATATGTGTAATGAAATTGCAGTGATGAAAGATTTTTATATGATTGTCAATGTTGATTATTGTTATTAATTATAAGTGCTATCATTCTCGAACAGATGGCGCTTTAAATTCGTTTGTTGACAGAAAGCTGTTGGACCGATAGTAGATGGCGCCACGTTTTAATTTTGAATTTCTTTTTCAATTTTAATACAACATGTACCACAGCAACGCGTGACCGGGTCAGCTAGTATATTGTATAATTTAATACATCAAATCTAAAGAAGTTTCACTTCTTCACCTGTAAACACTGATACACGCAATGACTTTTTTTATTTTTTAATATGTTTTTACTTGGTTTATTTGTTATATGTTTTACCATTACAGTTTAACCCCCTTTACGTATTTAGCGTGGCTTACATTGAGTAATAATTATGCAATTTTTGTTTTCATTACATAGTATAAAACAAAGTCCCCTACCGCGTCTGTTTGTCTGTCTGTTCGCGATAAACTCAAAAACTACCGAATGGATTTTCATGCGGTTTTCATCAATGGATAGGGTAAATAAATAGTATATAATTTGTCAAGGATTTTTTCATAATCAGGGCGGGAAAACGTCTGCCGGGCCTCTAATAACCAATAAAATCCTAAAATATCTAACAGCAATTAATTAAATCAAGAGTAGCACTAGAGAATAAAATGAATGACTCATTAAGATCTATGGGTTTATGTAATGCCGCTCTTGCTTTCCCGACATCCGACGAAGCAAGAATGCTTTACAGGCTGGTTATGTGTGGATGGAAAACCGGTAGATTATTGACTGTTTGTGTACATTTTTTTTTATTGTGTTGTTAATCACTGGGGTGACATGGTCAATTTGTGACTAAACTCTAATAACAAAAAAAAAAAATTAAAAACAATTGAAGCGATAATAGCTTACTTGATAGCATGTTGGAACACCGCGTCGATGGACGTACGTAATCAGGCAACACCCCAAGCCGAGGTGTGCGGCGCACCCTTGAGCTAGTTGTCTAAATAAAATCGGCTGAGTGCCTTAAACGCTCGCCTTTGCAGTCCGGTGAAGCTGTCAATGTCCTTGCTTGGTCAATAGCGTAGTCAGTTCGAAAAAAAGAAGATGGAAGTAGGTTCGAATCCTTGTCGGAGCTTTCGGTAAAGGAATACATCGGAATAAAGTCATAGCATGGTGGTAAGGCTTTTTCTAAGTCCGCCTGACTAGCTACCACCTTCAAAATGAAAACCTGTCACCAAGGACCTGTTGGTGTATTGCAGCAGTTGCACTTGAGAACCAGTCCCCTTTAGGTTAAGCGTGTTTGCCATACCAAGCCACATAGTCATTAAAGACGAGATTGTGGGCAAATGCTATACCTTATAAATTGTAATAAAATTTAATAAATTTGGATTAAGAATAGTGTAAATTAGAAATAAATGTATATTTATTTCCATTCATTTATTTCCAATTTACACTATTCTTAATCCAAATTAATTAAATTTTATTTTCTGTTTTTTATTTGGATTTTTTATGAAAGCGTGTTTTTTTTAGTTTTTTTTTAAGTATTATTTATTTTTTAGTTGAATTTTTTTACCTTTTTTTTTCGGATTATTTTATTGTCATCGACCTTTGACAGGTGTGCAAAGTTTGAATTAAATCTGATCGTTCAAAGTAGGACAAAATCGAGCTCAAAGGTGTTGGTTACATACATACATACAGGTGAAGCTAATAAAAGCGCGATAAAAAAAATTAGTCAAGTGAAAATCATTATATATATTGTTTAACATTCTATTTTTAAATTATGTGTCAACAGCAGACTTCCTCCAATACCGACGTTCTTCGGTACACCGTAGAGCCAAAATTGGTACCATAATAGGGTGACGTTGCTGGTCACAAATGATAAAGTTATTGATTCCTGGAATTAGAGAAAAAAGTATTTAGGCCTTAATCGTATCTTATTTTTAACTTTAAAGTAATCGCAGTGAGTGTTGTTAATTAAACCAGGGATTCCTAAACTGGGTTCCGTAGGGTTCCGCTAAAATTATTTATTATTAGGTATTTACACAATAATACGGATATAAATATTATTTTGAAATAGCGCAAAATATGTGATGAGAAGGATTCATTACTTTTATGTAAATAGATATGTAATTAGCAAGCATTTAGCCCGGACTATGTGTAGCCCGGCAACTCACGTAGCCAGTGATAATGCGCGAATAATGTGTTTCAATTATATTAGGTCTTTACCTTTGAAATTGCCGTTTTGTATGAAAAAATTTAAACGAATTTTTTTCATGTATTTTTTATTTGTATTAATCGAAGTAATCACTCATGCAATCAATGCATCTTTGCCAACTCAGTGGCAGTTTATTGATGCCCTTCTTAAAGAAATCAGCTGGACGGGAGGCAACAAATTCTTCAAAGGCATTTTGTACTGCCTCTCGGGTATTGAATTTTTTTCCCGCCAAGGAGTTTTCCAAATTCTGGAAAAAGTAGTAGCCTGTAGTCTGGTGAGTAGGGCGGATGACGGAGAACTTTCAACCCCAGTTCTTGCAACTTGGAGATCGTCTGCTGTGCAGTATGAGGTCGGGCGTTGGCGTGCAGGAGCAGCGGAGACGAGCGATTGACCAATGTTCGTTGGAGATGTGCCAGCTTTTCCATCATTCTGTTCAGTTCTTCACAGTACACATCTGCAGTAATGCTCACCCCGTTTGGTAAGAAGCTGTGATGAATCACACTGGCGCTAGACCACCAAACAGTGACCAACACTTTTCTAGGGGTAAGTTTTCGTTTAGGGCATTGTTTAGGTGCTGAACCAGAATCCAAGCAACTTGCTGAGCGCTTGCGGTTATTGAGCAAAATCCATTTTTCATCGCAGGTAACAATGCTGTTCAAAATTCCTTCATTTGTGTTGTTGAGCAGTGCAAGGCACGTCTCGACGCGTACTTCGCGCTGGCGATCATTGAGTTCATGTGGCACCCATTTGTCAAGCTTTTTTACCTTGCCAATTTGACGCAAATGGACCATTATTGTTTTGACACTAACGTCGAAAGCTGCTGCTAATTCAGCCGTAAATTGTGCATCATCAGCTTCCACAATCGCCTTTAATTCATCATTGTCGACCAAAGTCTTCGGACGACCGCGAGGATCACTTTTCAGGTCAAAATTCCCAGAATGGAAGCGAGCAAACCAATAACAGGTGGTGCGTTGGTTTGTAGTGTCAGCTTCGTAAACGCCATTGATGTTGCGTGCCGTTTGTGTCGCGTTGCTGCCACGACGGTACTCATATTCCATAATTACTCGAATTTTTAACGTATCCATGATGACAAAAAAGATTGAAATGCGATGAAAATGTAACACTAATCAATAAACAAATGACTACTTTTGGAAAAAGAATTCCATGTTTTTAAAATAAAATTAATTTGAAATTAGAATTCTTAGCCAAACAAAAGTTATTTTGATTTGAAATGGCCAGTACTGCAGAACGGCAATTTCATAGGTTAAGACCTATTATTACACATTTCTTTAAAAAATGTTCTGATATAAATTTCAGTGTTTATTTGTAATCATTTGATATAGGGTACCATAAAAAGGGTAGAGTAAAGAGGTAAAGTTTGTAGAAAAAACGATACTAACAATAGAAAAAAGGTATTTAATACATTGAAAGTTTTAATACAAACAAACAAAATGTTGACTATAGCTAACTTCAGGGTGTCGGTTTTTCGTGACGGTGTGCGCGCGCATCGTAATGATTTCAGGGTGTCGGTTTTTCGTGACGGTGTGCGCGCGCATCGTAATAAGTTCAGGATGTCGGTTTTTCGTGACGGTGTGCGTGCGCATCGTAAAGTTTTACTCTCATCATTTTTCCCTAACGCGCCAAAAGAAGTATAACTTCAAAAATCCGATACCGATACCATGTCCAAATGTTGATACTTTTCCCATTCATTTGAGATGGAGATTTTTTCACTTTTTAGAAATTAATTTTTATCTTACTCGTTTTATTGAATAACTTACCAAATATTATTAATTTCCTAAATACTATTTATTTTCTCCATTTTTTAAAATAAATTTTGTGTTTAAAATAATGTAATAATTATATTTCTGATGCCCATATCCATCTTTATACTACATAGTGTATGTAGGAAAACGTATAATTGAGTCGCAGAGTTTTTTTTAATATCATAGGAGGAAAAACGATCAGCGGTCACCTGATGTTAAGTGATCACCGTCGTCCATAGACACTAGCATCACCAGGGGAGTCGCATGTGCGTTGCCAGCCTGTGTTTGGGTGGTTTGGAGAAGGCTTTTTGAGGGGAGGCAGGGCCTCGAGGCGGAACACAACAAAGCAAATGCTTTACTCTACGTCGGAGTTTCTATGGGTCGTGTATTACTTCGGAAGAGCCGAGCCATTCATGCTGAAACCTGGTATAACTTCATCGTGGTTCTACTACCTACGCCTACCTCTTTGAAATCACCGATACCTACGCTATGGGGACGTAGTGACTATGTTCATACAATCTTTTAATGGTGGTAGAGCCACGCTGAAACTATTATTGGTTTCAGCATGAATGGGTCGGCTCGACCGGGGTAGTACCACCCTCTCATAGAAAACCGACGTGAAGTAACAGTGCTTGCATTGTTGCGTTTCGTTAGGTCAGTGAGAGCGCCGTAGACCCACCTCCCCTCCCCTCTCCTCTCTCCTCTCTCCTTTCCCTTTCCCTCCCTTAACCCTTTCCTCCAAAAGATGGCAACGCACTTGCGACTCCTCTGGTGTTGTTAGTGTCCATGAACGATGGTGATCACTTAACAGCAGGTGACCCACCTGTTCGTTTGCCACCTATGACATAAAAATAAAAAAATCTTTTGGGAAGAGGCTTACGGCCTTGTAGTTGATCCCTTACAGGCTAACATTAAAGATGAATTTCAAAGTAGGAAATAGGAGTTCTTACATGAAGTATTCCACCTTGAGTAATGAACCCGGTACTATGGGTTCCGTCTATATACAGATGTACTCTGAATCCTGTTATGACATAATCATCGAAGTGATCTGATGATGTTCTAGTCTGCAAAAAAAATGTACAAAAGCTTAATAATTTTAAACATCATATATAAAAATCTCGAATTCAAAACCAATTCATATGAAAATTTTAACCAAAACTAAAACCGATATCAAAAGAATCTATTGTTAAAAGATGCATCAGAACGGCTTCGACGATAGTTAGCTACATACCTAGTTTTGATTTGTCATAAACCTATCAATATATCACTTACGAGTTCTCTCCTGCATATGGGAACTAATTAAATTAAAATGGGACTCCTAGCAAATCAAATTCACATTGCTACCATTCACATTTAAAGGCCTCTAACCTATCTAAAATCATAGGGTGTTATGAATATGTCAAGAACAGGACCTCTGGAAATGACGTTCTGTCTGTGCATCCACCAAAAATTATCTACGTATGTAAAAATATGTATTATGAAAAGACAACCCAGATCAAGTTTCTTGCCGGTTCTTCTCGATGACTGGGTCGTTATCCGAATCGATGGTAGCTTTAATATTAATAAACACATTGTCAGGGTCTCAATTGAATAAAGAATTTTTATTTTGGTTTAATTAACATTTTTCAAAAATCAAATAATACAAACCGTAATGTATTAAAAGCAAATGATAAAGGTAACAAAGAGTATCACCATTACCCTTATCTATACTAATATTATAAAGAGGTAAAGATTGTGTGTTTGTGACGTGGTAGGGGGTAAGCCGGTGTGTACCCGGTCTGTCCCTCTATAGGTAGGAGCCCGGCGGCCACCTTCCGCCGGCTCTACAAGGTTGATTAGCTTGAACGATCCCTTGCCGCCCCCACAAAACGGTCTGTCGGTACACCGTGGGGCTTTAGTCCGTGCGACTCGGACATAACCCACCCTCTCCCCCGGGAGGTTGGCGTATCCATAAGGGATTTCCCCACGTTAAAAAAAAAGGGGTAATCTCTGGATCTGGTAAACCGATTTTGAAATTTTTTTCACCAATAGAAAGCCACGTTATTTGTGAGTGTTATAGGCTATATATTAACCCGAAAAATGAAAATACTTTTTGTGGTAGTCGGATTTGTAAAGTCGGAGAAAAAACGGTCGAACGAAAACGTTTCTTACGAACGTTGCCTTAACGATGATAGATAGTTGATTGAGTTCTAGAGAAAAGTTGTAGAGCTTAATAACGCCTACAGAAAAGTTAGCGACAGCATATGTCTAACTGCAAGGTTTTTTTATTATCAAGGTGGAACAACGTCCGCCGTGCCCGCTAGTTAATATTATAAAGAGGTAAAGTTTGTGAGGTTGTAGGGGGTAATCTCAGGAACTACTGGTTTGATTTGAAAAATTCTTTCAGTGTTAGAGAGCTCATTTATCGAGGAAAGTTACAGGCTATATGTCAACGATAAGACCAATACGAGCGGAGCACCAATGAAGAATGTTTAAAAACCGGGGTTTAATTCCTTTTGAGAGTTTCCGCTGCGTGTTAGTTAGCCCAAAGTAACTATTCCATGCGGACAAAGTCGCGGGCAGAAGCTAGTTAATTAAATTGTTGAAAACACGTTTTTTATGCTATCATTTTATATCACACCCGAATAGAATACCGAATGTAGCTAGTGTAGGAGGTGGAACAAACTGTGATATTTTTAATTTTATATACGTAAGTTCCTCCACGACGTTCCTAACTTTAGGACAGCGGTCAGTAAATTACGGCTCGCGAGCCTAATGTGACTCTTTCTCCTCTTAACTGTGGCTCTTCCAAATAATGTTTAGTGCAGACACGGAATATTATTCATTAACTTGCCTTGTGAGAGACAAGCTGTTATTGAAACGCAAGCCTACAAAAAATAGGCACATTTTTATGCACCAATATCACGTCTGATTGTCTGCCTAAAATACATATTTAGCAAAAGCAGACCCGAGAGTAAACTTGTTATCATAATTATTCCCACAAAATAGATTCTACTAAAGCAATGGCAACTTCTTTTTTGTATTGTTTTTATATTTGGCTCTTTTTTGGATGATGCGTTTGCTGATCATTGCCCCTAGGGGCATCGTTAATGCATATATGATGATATGCACTATAGTACTGACGAATTAGATATATTTCAGCTATAATTTCGAACTATTTTAAAAGTACATCACGCAATACACGTTTAAAGTCGTGAGACTTACATGCCGGTAAACATGTATGTCGCAGGAATTTTTATATGTATGAATAGCTAGCTTAGTTTCGCAGAACTAGACAGTTTCGCGAAGATGCATCGAAGGCAACAGACCAAGCCTTGTCGTCAATGCACTCGCCTTAGTCCGGTGGAGCTGTGAAGGCCTGTCAGGCCATTAGCGTAGTCAGTTCGAAAAAAAGGAAGTATCACATACTCACTTGATCCGTTGGATACGAGAGAGTGACGTTCACATCTTGCGGAGGGAAGTTCCACGCTTTCGATCCGAACACTAACAAGTGCGTATCTGAAATATTGTCTAAATATAAATAGACGAAATCTAAAGAACTTAGTGCGTTTTTCTTCTGTGTTTATTAATTAATTTTCTTTACTTGTTTATTTAGAAGCTATTGACAAGTTTTGGTGTTATCTACTTGGCGTCAATTAGTTGTTTCCTTCAAATATGCATGCACATATTTTAATGTTGTTGTGCTAAAATGACAAAGTCGTTACAAATGCAGATATTAATAAAAAAAATTGTTGTGAAAATTGCAACAAACAACAAGTCTTGAGTTGATTGAAATCGCAACAAATTATAGTTTATAGTTAGCAATTGATTCATTTATCTTGAGACAATTTTTAATAATGTCCATCGCTGGTAATTACTCTGTAAGGCCGACTTGAAACCTGGCTTGCGAACTTTCCAAATGAGCCGGAATTGAATAATCTGTTCCTTTTGAAATCGAGCCTCCTTTAGGCTTTTCCTTAGTGTGTTTACCATTGTGGACTACATCGCCATTTAACATTAGTTTATATTATGGTCAAACGCTATATCCTATAGTGCATAAATAAATCAATAATAAAAAAGATTGAAATTTTTGATTTAAGTATAAATTAACGATTACTAGGAAGTATACTATACTTGTGTTATCAGTTATAGTCATAAATTATCGACTTTATGCTGATAAATGATATAAGAATTATAAATACCGCATTATGAAAGATAAGAGAAGATATTAGAACATTTTTACATAAACAACGTCGATGTAAATACGTCTTTGGTGAAGAAGGATTATTATTGTTTGTTTACTCTGGAAGTTAGCTTGAAATACGAACGTAAACGTGTTTGGCATGGGGCTGAGTGCTTTAAGTGCTCGCCTTAGTAGTCCGGTGAAGCGTAGTCAGTTCGAAAAAAAAAGTGTTTGGCAAGGAATGTATTAATTTGGCAACTGACGCGTGAGAATGGCAACTAACGCGTGGGGGTGGCAACTGATGCGTAAGAGTGGCAGCTTCCGCGAGAAAATGGCGACTAACGCATGAAAATGAACTCCTTTGAAGGTTACATTTGATGCGTATTTTAACGACTTACCATTAACATCTGGCGCTGAACAGTCGTATTTATTGACCACTTTATAAAGAATAGAATTCATAACATGTCCTGAAGCCATCGGATTATCGGTCACATCTTCTATCGCCGGTTTTATAGACACACATGTAATTTGTATAACGTATATTAGATATATAAAAGCTATAATATATTCATTCATAATCACAGCATTAATATTATTATTTCTTAATTGAATTCAGTCGATTATACGTACAACGGAACAGTGAGAGTAATTAATTATGATTGGTTAATTATTAGTTTGTCAAAGATAGGAAATGTGACGATAAAGATTTAATTTCAAATATTATCAGGTGTTTCGCAGGCGGTAAATAGTAGTACGTATTTATTTTATCATTCGATACGAGATTATAACAACTCTTAATTTGTTGTAGTGAATACTTGTTTAGATGCGTTGAGTGGTATTTTTGACAGGACATAGCATATGATTTCACGTCATTACATGCTAGTAAGCGTGACCAACCTAACTGCGCTTACGCGGCTTGCGTCAGACTAGCGACGCGTAGTATTTAATATATATAAGTATATAAGGTTACATTTAATATTGATATATATATATATAATCAATCAAAATATATATACAAAAATATATATATATAATCAAAAAATCAATATAATAATATAAAATATGAAAACTATAATAGAATATATACAAATAAAATGACATGTCAATGTATGATAACATGTCTTAAAATTAGCAACATTAATTTACTGCAGAGGTAAATAGTATATATATATATATATATTCTATTATAGTTTTCATATTTTATATTATTATATTGATTTTTTATATTATTATTATTGAGAAAACTCTGCACCCACAAATCCTCGGGAATAGCCTAAAGTTGGCTAGTTTTCTGTTACATATAAATGGTAATATAGTAAGCAAATCATATTCTTGAAGAACTTCCTTTTAACCGGAACGGTTGTGCCGTTCAAGCAGATACTATAAATAGCCTACCAAAGCTAAAGCCTACAGAAAAGTTGTGTGGCTAAAAGATCCCATCGGACTTCGTAACTATATAACAATAATCATAAATACAGTGGTACAACATAATAATCCCAAGGAGGGTTGATGTCAGGCAGGCGGCCGATCGTAAAAATTAAGCCAAATCATATACCACAGCATGCCAAACATGCTGTACCTACCCTACTTACATGGGATAAGGGTAAGAAAAAGAAGATTTTGTATTGAGATTGTGCAACTCATCATATGTTTGATTAATAAACTGTATGAAAATGTTTTTTTTAATGTCAAACGTAGGCAAACGAACAGGTGGGTCACCTGATGTTAAGTGATCACCACCGTCCATAGACACTAGCAACACCAGGGGAGTCGCAAGTGCGTTGTCAGCCTGTGTATGGAGGAGAGGTAGGGAATAGAGAAAGGAAAAGGGGAAAGGAGGTGGAACTCCGGTGCTCTCACTGACCGAACGAAACGCAACAATGCAAGCATAGTTACTTCACGTCGGTGTTCTGTGAGAGGGTGGTACTACACCGGGTGAGCCGACCCATTCGTGCTGAAACTAGTAATAGCTACAGCGTGGCTCTACCACCTTCATTTACCGCCTTAGACCAAATCGTCATTTAACACCTGATAGGATTGGGGTCAGACAGTATTTAAAAAAAACTTAATATTTGCATATCTCCTACATCTCTTTTTAAAGTAAAAAATCGTCTATCCTCATAAAATCCACAATCCTTTCATGAAGCATTGGATATCTGTTGTAATATATGTATATGTATAATAGTGTGATGTTCATCTTTTCATCCTATTTTATATTCATTTGTATAAAAACACATTTTAATATAGTTACTTAATTTTTATTTTATTTTTTTATTTAATACCGATTTATGTATTAGAATATAATTCGTTTTAGTTTTCGTGGACCCTTGTTGTCTTATAGATAAACTAGCAGGCCCGGCAGACGTTGTGACGCCCTGATTATAAAAAAAATCCCTGACAAATTATATACCAAAACGTTCCTCATGAATCACTTTATGCACTAGTGAAAACCGCTTGAAAATCCGTTCAGTAGTTTTTGAGTTTATCGCGAACAGACAGACAGACAGACGCGGTGGGGGACTTTGTTTTATACTATGTAATGATAAATAATAAAAACAGTAAACGAAAGTGAACCATCACGCGTGGGACGGTGACACTGAATCGTGTATACTCTTTTTTATATCATTATCATATTATATCATAAGTATGTATATCTTCCTATTTTATCAATTCGATATGATATTTCAAGGCAAACGAACAGGTGGGTCATCCGATGTTAGGTGAACACCACCGTCCATAGACACTTCCAACTTGGGCCTCCGGCGCTCTCACTGACCGAACGAAACGCAACAATGCAACCACTGTTACTTCACGCCGGTATTTCTGTGAGAGGGTAGTACTAGCACGGGCGAGTCGACCCATTCATGCTGAACCCAGTAATAGCTTCAGCGTGGCTCTACCACCTAAAACTCTACTCCAGTCGTCATCATTATTACATATAGTACCTATGTTTTTAAAAGTTTTCACTTCTATCGCGCGGTCACCAAAACACAGACTTTACACCCACTATATGCATAACAGATCGAGAAGATCGAAATAACTCTCCGTAATAGATTAAATTAAATTCAAATTATACATTCAGAAACAGTCCCACATAAATAATTAATAAAGGTACCTTTACAACCGGTTTGGAATAACAAAAAGGGAACCCAAAGCCCTCTTAATCTCAGAGACCCCTCATTAGAGCTACTTAAACACTATTATGGGCCATTATATTCACGCCTAACATTGAATTGGGAAATGTTCTAAAGCGGATCGACATTACTAGGAGGTGTTTCAAGTGTGTTTAACAGTCATTTTAGTGTGATTGCACCAAAAAACGTAGTATTACTATTAGTTAAGGTGTTTTACAATTTACCATATTGGAATAAAGGTGTCTTTATGATGAATTATCTTTAACTTCGCTTGCGGTAATGTAGAATTGATAAGTCGTTCGGTATCATTAGCAATTTTTCGGGATAAATTGTATCCTATATCTTTTTGTACACCCCTGACAACGTGTATACAAAATGTCATGATTGTTAGTCGAATAGTTAAGGAGTGAAAGCGTAATAAACAGACTAGCAGTTGCATTTAGAATATTAGGAGTTAGAATAGTATGTTCCAAACTTCGCATTTTCAAGCGCTTATCTATTTTTAGCCTGATATTTTTCCATATGATTAAATAAACTATAAATGTATATCTGACGTTATTTTGACAGTATCGGTACATAGTTATTGCAATATACTGCGTTTTAAGTACAGTACAATAGAAAACCGAAGACGTCTATGACTTGTTTGACTGACTTAAAAAAAACCTTGATAAATATCTCCAGCTCTATGACGTCTTGGACTGACCTTGATAAATATTTCCAAGTATGGTTGTAGAATTCGATGTTGTACAAAATGAGGACATATGGCAATGTAGACAATTTTAAGCTTTGCAATACGGCAAATATATAATCTTGTGATATGTTACTCGCATCAAATTGTATTGACTCGCATTAAAGGGTTGAAGAAGTGTTTTTTTTTAAAGTACAATAAAACGGTCACCCTTCCAAGTAGTGACCGTTTTTTTTACATGGGGAAATCCCTTAGGGATTACCCACCCACCCGGGGGAGAAGGTGGGTTATGTCCGAGTCTCACGGATTAAAACCCCATGGTGTTCGTGCGACCGTTTGCTGGGGCGGCAAGGGATCGAACTGAGTTAACCTCCTTATACAGCCGCCCCAACGGTCCACCTCACGGAAGGTGACGGTCGGGCTCCTACCTATAGAGGGGCACACTGGGTACACACCAGTTGCCCTCCCTCGTCCGCCGGACCTGTGCAATGAGGAGATGGGTCCCCCGGCCCATCCCCTCAGGTCCGGCAATGCTGGTGGGAGGAGTTGGACAAAGCGCCGCCTCCTTCCGCCGGTCCTAGGTGACGGAGAGGACCAGTCAAAGGATCTACCTCGCAAGCTCTCTCTGCCGCCTCCTTCTGCGATATGACCTCCTCGCAGAAGGAAGCCATAGCTCGCCAAGCCTGTTCGCTGCCGAGCATGGCCGAAACCACACTCAGCAGCGTAAATTCCCCGTCCCTACCACCGCAGTAAAAGTGCGGTACTGCCCCTCCTACAAGTAGTGACCGCGCCCGATGTTGCTTAACTTCGGTTAACAGACGAGAGCCGGTGTTTTCAACACAATGCCCAACACCGTGTTTGTCCCACCATTTTCGTCAAACAAATATGTCACGGATCAGAATTTCAAACCTCTCATATAAGAAATTTTACTTCAAAAACTTTTACTCATAGTGTAATTCCAAAAAAAACACTTCCAACTCTATATAAGTCCACACGAAATGTAACAAATCAATGGCATTATCTCTCGGATTTTATTTGAAGTTACCTAATCAAATAAAATATCACTGTTTTAGCCCAACAATTTATATGTCAGAATTCTTAACTGATTTATTATTTTTATTGCGGGGACTCGTAATTTTTTTTTCTAAATTACCGTCCACCCCCCCCGTATCGCTGATCAGGTTTGATGCCTGCGAGGAGTAATTATTTGTTCGTATTACCTATTATTAAAAATACCTTTAAGTTTTATATTTAGACCAGCTTGTAACAGTGAATTCGTTTTTTTTTTATTTACTTGTCTCTAAGAATTACTAGCGGGCCCGGTGGAACGTTGTCCTGCCCGGATAATTAAAAAAACCTTACCTACACCTTTCTCATGAATCAGTTTATCTATTGATGAAAATCGCAGCAAAATCCGTTCAATAGTGTTTGAGTTTATCGTGAAAGGTTTATAAGGTGGTAGAGCTACGCTGAAGCTATTAATAGTTTCAGCATGAATGGGTCGGCTCGACCGGGTAGTACCACTCTCTCACAGAAAACCGACGTGAAGTAACAGTATTATTGCGTTTCGTTTGGTCACTAAGAACGCCGGAGGCCCACGTTCCCTTCTCTTCCCTCTTCCGTTACTCCCCCTCTCCCTCAAGACAGGTTGGCAATGCACTTGCGACTCCCCTGGTGTTGTCCACTTGTCCGTTTGCCTCCTATGATACAAAAAAGAAAAGACAGACAGACGTAGCAGATGACTTTGTTTTATAAGAAGTAATGAAGGGTCTTATTCTTATCTGAAATATTTGTGAGTTTTTTGTTAAGTGAAATATCTTATATTTTAGTGGTCTGGGGGTAAATTTCACTCCCGCACAACAGACTAGGCCCCCTCGGCAGCGGCCCAAGTCTAGGTCCGTTCCCTCGGCGTGGAGCCCTTGAGTACGCTGCTCGCGCGACACAGTGACGCAAAATCTTACAACACTGCAACAACATTACACTTATCACCTCCACACACGTGCACGCACACATGTTTACACATGAAAGTGGAAGGATTTTTATTTTTGTTTTTCCCTTATTGAACTGAAATAGTTAAGAAAAATTAAGACAATAGCGTAGTCAGATCGAAAAAAAAATCTTATAATATTTTCTCGAATTGACTATGCTATTGGCTTAGCAAGCCCTTTATAGCTTCACCGGACTACGTAGTTTTGCATTTTCTTATGCAAGGGCTTTCATTTCATGTGATGAAACGTAGTGGGATTAAGCATTGTGTCAGGTAGAGTGTTGAAAACACCGGCTTTCATGCGATCACCGAAGTTAAGCAACGTCGGGCGCTGTCAGTATTTGGATGGGAGACCGCCTGGGAACACAGCGTTACGTTGTCTTCTTGTTGCGCTTTTTATATTAAAATGTTTCCCTGTAATACAAAACTTTCACTGCTATCATGTGGCCTTACGACGCACCCTGTTTTTTTTAGTACGGTTTTTATACCATCCATTTTGATATAACATACAACTCAATATCGGTCAACTATAAAATTTTGCTATGCGTATTGCGACATACAAAATATATTCGCTGTACTAATTTAATACAGTATGCAGTAATTGCAATGTTTACATATAATAAGATAGAAAATCTAACTTGTGTTTGTAGATTTAAAATGTTTGAGAAAAAAAAAGTTGCAGGTGTCTATAAAATAAATAATGAAATACATTTCAATCATTTTTTAGAAATGACTATCTATTTGTTTGGACCGGCATCACAGCTAAACGTCCTGCATTAAAAAATCATAAAGCATGTCCTTGAGTAACATCTAGTGCTTATTTCATTAAAATCGGTCCACTCTATCAAAAGTTATTGTAATTTGAATGATGGCTCGGATAAAGTAAGAGAAAAGAGCAAGTAAGTAAATGCAATTTAATCGTTTACAAAAACAGGATATTATATAGGAAAGACGGGTTTTTGCATTGAGTTCCATACAGACGAAGCCGCGGGCATAGCTAGTATATGTATAATAAAAAGGCGTACAGAGCCGCGGGCATAATTCGTGAAAAATTAGAATTGAAATGAAAATTTTATTGCTATCATTATTTTACTAGGCGTTATATAAAATGTAAATAATGTAACTTATTTCATACCCTTTATTACTTTTTACAGTAATTAGAATTGTATTGCCCCTGACATTTAAAATATTTTATTACCAACCGGCTTTTGTTCGCGGATCCACTCGTATTTATATAGACTTGCCCAGGTTTTTTTGACACTACTTTTTTGGCGCACCCTAATTTTTAAAAGTTGTAAGTCCATAATTTTTTTGTATCCCAAAAAGTACACCTTATTATTTTGGGTTTTTTTGGCATCAATGGAACGAAAACCACGCTAAATCACTAAAAATTCCTAGTTTTATGTTGATTCCCATACATTGAAAATAGTTTTATTCAATGTACTCTTACATTATAAGTCCAATCTAAAAAGTGCATTTATGTACGTGTATCGCTTTTCATTAGAGGAATTGAATAGCGTTTAAGTTTTTTTTTTATAATTATGTTTTTAATATTTTTAGAGCCCTACGTCTTACCTTACTACAGAGATAAACCACTACGACGCGGTAACTGTTCGGAAAGATCGATTACATTTTGTTTTTGGACAACTTTGACCTATTAAAAAAATTCAAAAATGTTTGTAAAGTTTACCACGATTCATTTTTTTCAACCTTTATGGAATTGTTTCGATATTTTCGAAATTCACTTTAAAGGCACTGCGTACCCCCGCGTGCGCTCACAAAAAAAGCCCTAAATTTTATTTATCGTTGGGAAAACCCTTATGGATACACCACCCTCCCGGGGAAAAGAGAGGGTTATGTTCGGCTCGCACGAACTAAAACCCCATAGTGTACATCTGTCGCTATAGTTGGGGCGACACGAGATCTCTACAGACTTCATCGTACCGCCTCAGCGGGTGGCCCAACGCTAGAAAATACCGCTGCCAGGCCCTGTCTTATCAGCAAACAGTCGTGTACGCACTGGCCGTCTCCTTCGTTCGCTGGACTTGTGCAATGGAAAGACGGGTCCTCGACCCATCTTCCCTAGGTCCGGTTACGGTGGCGGGAGGAGGCGGGTAAACGGCCACCTCCTCCTGCCAGTCCTCCATTAGCGGAGAGGGCCGCTTAGAGGGTCGTCCTCGCTGGCTCTCTCCACTGCCTCTTTTTGCGAGATAACTTCCTCATACAAGGAGACCACAACATTCCTTACATACTCCCTGCCGAGCATAGCTTTTACTACCAGAGTGCGGCGTTCCTCCTCCCCCGCAGCACACGCTGACAGTGTGGCATTGGTTGGCTCCCTGCGTGCTATCCGGTGTAGGTACCAACCGAAGTACCCGTGTCCAGTCAGCAATTGGACCAGATAGAACGACAGGGAGCCCCAACTCTTTTCCATGGATGAAAAGTACCCTGTGTCTTTTTCTGTAACTCTGATTGTTTATGCAAAATATTATAATGCTCGGTTATAATGTGTGAAAAAGTAACAAATACACTTTTCCCCTTATGATATTTATTAAGTTTCAACTTATGTCTATTGAAAACATAAAAATCATTAAAAATCGAATTATAATGCTATTTCCTTAAAATAATTAGGTTGGAAAATACGTGGCTAATCTAAATTGATGAGAAATCGATCAGTAATTCGTTTTTAATTGGATATAATTACATATACATTCAAATCCATCATCAGTGATTCATTAAAATCGAAACCAATTAACGGTTTAATATATAAAACGATATTTTTCTACATTCTTCTATAATTAAGTCTCAGTATTTCTCAAGATTATTACGTATATTTTTAAATATAAAATATAATAAATATGTCATCGAGAATTCTACTATACTGTCTACTATTGATTACTCTGGCAGCACTGACGAAAGCGCGTGGGAATCTTGAACTTGGCAACACTTACGGCGGCCATCTTATCTACCATGAGACACACGAAAAATATCCTATTCCTTTTATCAAGAGAAATGAAAAATTCTCCGTTAAGGGCGTTGGATTCGAACTTATTAATGCTGTGGTCATAAACGACTTGGAAGGGAATGGAAAGAGTTTTATAAGTGAAGGCGGTATTGGACACAGGACTGTTACAATCAATCTGGAGAGTGAGAAAGGCAAAGGTTTTAAGTTCCTAGTTGAAGTTTATGCTTTGTAAGTTGCAATAAAGTAATTTGCAATTGTCTGTGCTAATATTTATTTTACCATTTGTTAGATTGAAGTAAACGAGTAAAAAGTATTAACTATGCTTATTTACAATCAAACACTGATTCCTAGGGGCTATCACGTTAATTAATTGGGAGAGTATCACAAGGGATAATATACCTTATGCTGTATAGTTTTTAAGTTTATATCCGAAAGTTGTGAGGTACAAGTGATCTCAGCATACTGCATGAACTCTGGTCAAGTGTATTGATATAACTATCGCATAAACACTGCTATATTTAAAATAAAGTCAAAGTTACATAAGAGGAAAAATAAAAGATATAGAATATTCTAATTTGGTTGATTATTGTAGATATTAAATGGAAAATTAGTCGCCAACGTTTTATCAGTGTATTCATCGAGTTACCTTTGGCAGCTGTTTTCTTTTTATCACGCTTTTATTAGCTTCACCTGTATGTATGTATGTAACCGACCCCTTTGAGCTCGATTTTATCCTACTTTGAACGATCAGATTTAATTCAAACTTTGCACACCTGTCAAAGGTCGATGACAATGCAATAATCCGAAAAAAAAAGTTAAAAAATGTAACTAAAAAATGAAAAATAAATAATAGTTTAAAAAAACACGCTTTCATAAAAAATCCAACTAAAAGACAGAAAATAAAATTTAATAAATTTGGTTTAAGAATAGTGTAAATTAGAAATAAATGTATATTTTTGTAAAAAGTGACAAAAAATTATAAAAATACTGATATCTGGAGGTGCTGATATGAATATGCGTCACTGTTAATATCAGCACCTCCAGATATCAGTATTTTATTAAATTTTATTTTCTGTTTTTTAAGTGGATTTTTTATGAAAGCGTTTTTTTTTATGTCATAAGTGGCAAACGAACAGGTCGCTCACCTGATGTTAAGTGATCACCACCGTCCATGGACACTAACAACACCAGCGGAGTCGCAAGTGCGTTGCCACCCTTTGGGGGAAGGGTTAGGGGAGGGAGAGGAGAGGAGAAGGAGGTGGGCCTCCGGCGCTCTCACTGACCGAACGAAACGCAACAATGCGAGCACTGTTACTTCACGTCGGTTTTCTATGAGAGGGTGGTACTACCCCGGACGAGCCGGCCCATTCATGCTGAAACCAGTAATAGTTTCAACGTGGCTCTACCACCATAAGCGTGTTTTTTTTTTTGTTTTTTTAATCTAGTATTTATATTAAGAAAGGTTTGGAGTTTCATTCATAATCAACGATTGGTTCTGTTGACAATCACCAGTCTTATTATCTTAGCTGTGATCACATTTCAATTTATTTAGATTAATCGGTATATTCACAATTTCGACGTAGAATAAGAGATTCCATAAAACTGACAGTTCAGTATCAAGTTAAATTATAGGATACCCTATGGTGCACTATTAAAAGCTTTTTTGTTTTCGATTTTTACTCTCGAGCCACTACTGCATTATCTATAGGCACTTCAAAATATCGCTTCAAAAATTATGGTTGTAATTTTGAAGAATCGACAATAAGGTTTACCTAGTATAAAAACTTATGTACGCATTTCGCAATTAACCTTTGATACTTTGAAAACATAGTTCAATTTTTTTTTTTTTTTCGAACTGACTACGCTATTGACCAAGCAAGGTCTTAACAGCTTCACCGGACTACAACATAGTTCAAAATTCTAAGCATCTCATCTTTGATATCTAAAATACGAATCATAAATCAGTTTTGGTGATCAAAAGACCAAAAGCGGACTTTCAATCACTTTCTTTTTTTTTTTTTTTTTTTTTTTTTTTTTTTTTTTTTTTTATAGTAGCACGGCAAAGTGACTGCACTGTGCCTGATGGTAAGCATAGTACAATCCAAAAACAATGGCGACCACCGATTGACATACTATCCATCGCCGGTCGCCGCTGTCATGCCGGCCTGCGAAAAGCTGGATATGCACAGGCTGATCCCGAAACGCGACCCGCAAAAGCGAATCACTATGACGGGCTTTTTCGCCATATACATGGTGGTTGCGACCCAGTCAGGCTGTAAAACCCTACCACCCCGCTTTCGCCATTGCCTCGTTCGTTACTCAGCAGGGTGCACCACGTGCAGGTGAGGTTGGCTTGGGTGTCTCAAGTCTTAAGATGTTGTGCGACACCCCTTACAAATTTGTCTTCAAATGGTTTTTTTCTTCGATCAACAATAACTAGATAACGGGTCGGCGCGAAAAATACGTCTCGGTAAATTACAGCTCACTTGAAATGTGAGCTATTAGTTTGTTTGAAACACAGCCAATGTAAGCACGTTTCACATGCCGCAGTGTATTAAAAAGATGCAAAAATAATACCCGAAAAAGCAATCTAACGGCCGGAGTATCTTACTTTCGCTAAATACATGTTGAATAAGTTATATTTTAAGCTCTAAACTAACAAATAATATCAAATTTTGAACAAAATTTTAAACCTGTGATACAAATGTTTGGGCTCGCCACGCACAAACACGCACAATAACGGAAAACGTACTTTATTCATTACGTGTTAAGGTTGAATTCACACTAAATGTTGTTTATGTTGTCTTTTCGTTTGCGAGGGGAGTAATTTATTGCTTTGCTCGTTTTATACTTACGGTATTGGATAATATTTTGAACATTTGTGACTTTAATACAAGGTGTCATGGTCATGGTTGTAATTAGGTTGAACTTAAAACTGTTTTAAAACTTTTTTTCTCCTTTTCTTAGTAAACAAATAGCTACACATAATTATATATTTACCCGGACGGCTTTTAGCTTCGATTTTGTACGTGACCCTTTATTTAGTTATTGTTGATCGAAGGTTTTTTTCAATATTCTGTATTGTGTAAAGAGATGTAAATTGCTCTTAATATTACCTACTCTTCGTTCTATGATACTGTTTTAACTGTAAGTAATTCTAAAATAAAATGTTATAATACAGCATTTCTCCTTATTCCCTTTCCTTCTGTACTAATATTATAAAGCTGAAGAGTTTGTTTGTTTAATCGCACTAATCTTAATAACTACTGGTCCGATTTGAAAAATTATTTCAGCGCTAGATAGCTCATTTATCAAGGAAGGATATACGCTATATATATCGCGAAGTGGAGTACCAATGAAGAATGTATCAAAATCCTTTTTTTTTCAAATTAACTGTTCAACGTGAACAAAGTCGCGGGTAGACGTTAGTTAGCTATAAGACTGTGTGTTCTATTCTTAAGTATTAGCTTTAGACTCATCTAATCGTAATCTACGAGAAATAAATCGTTTATTGATATCTATTCAAAGTACACGTCTATTTCAACATAAAATGTTAAAGATATTAATTTATTTCCACGTCATCGTTCTAGTACATTCTAGAACGATCAGAACCGGTCAAACTAATGGAAATGATGGCGTTAGACTGATCATAGAACGTGATATAGAAGGAAGTGGAAATATAGATACGAAAGCTTGTAAAGAGTACGTTAAAATTCCAGGACCTTTTACAATTATTAAAGGGTTGAAACTCGTTGATAAAGACAACGGAGCCTCTGTAGCTTCTATAGACAGCGGTGGTGTTGGATTCAGTTTTGCAGTGTTAAAGATTGTGAATAACAATGGTGGTGGTTGGAATTATAGATTGGAAGTTTACGTTTAACTATGGTATTGATAAATATTATTTTTAAGTGATTTTTTTTATAGCTGCGTTGAGCGATTTTTGATAGCGGACTTATGTGTTCTAAACTTATGTGTTCGCGTCACTGATGACCTCGACATGGTCGTGACGTATTGCGGCGCGTAGTATAGGGGCTCGTGTACATGTAATATTGATATTTTGTATTAAACTTGTGCTTTAGCCCATTATATGTCCATTAATTAAAAAACTTTATTAGAATGTATATAATTAGTGCACCATTTTTTTTTAGACAGGAGAAATCCTGCATAGGATTCCCTCACACTGTCCCCCGGTTATGTCGGACTCCTACCGACTAAAAACCCCTGTGCCGCCTTTGCGCGTAATTGGACCAGGGTACGGGCTCACGATTTGCATGCTCCGATGCCCTGGTCGCGCGCTTTGGTCGCCCGTAGGTGGTCGAACGGGGACCCTCGTCTCGAGGGAGAGGATCTCTCTCTCTCTCTCCTGCTTCATGTTGAAGCTGCGGCTAGCCGTGCTTCATCACCATGGGAACTCCTTTCTGCGGCCACAGATCCACGTCTGTCACCTGGATATAATTAGTGCACCAAGTGCCAATAAATGTGAAACCCAGATCAATGTTAATAAATTCAATTTACAGGTTATGAAATGTAAATAATTCTGACTATAATTGATTTTTTTAAATATCATATTAGGCAAATGAACACGTGGGTTACCTGATGTTAAGTAATCACCACCGTCCATAGACATTTGCAATACCAGAAGAGTCACAAGTGTGTTGCCACCCTGTGGTTGGGGAAGGGCGAGTGGGGAAACAAATAGGGAAAAGGAAACGAACGAAACGCAATAATGCAAGCACTGTTACTTCATGTCGGTGTTTATGTGTGTCGGGTAGTAGTACCCCGGGTGAGCCGACCCAGCCTGAAAGCAGTGATAGCTTCAGCGTGGCTTTACCACCTCTAAAATACAAAAGAACACAGTCATTCCATTGTTTTGAGTTTTCACTTCTATCGGCAGTCCTTATGACTGCCTTGACTTTTGAAGTGAAACTTCTTTAGGCGCATGAGGGTAAAATTTTTACAGATGTAACGTCACGCAGGTATGCAACGGAAGTGACGTCATTTGCAGTAAACGCAGATTAAATAAATAAAAAAACTTTTTATTCTTTTTTTTTCTTTTTTCTTGTTTGTATAAATATAAACAAGACTTATAAATTAGTTCGCCAAAGAAGTTTCACTTCTGACATGTGTACTTTGTACGCACGCACTTTTTTTTTAGCAATCATATCTCCGACCAACCGTACCTCTCCTGTTTCAGGGAAAATTGTGTATTGAAGATATATGTGTTTATTTCTCTATAATATATTTGTATTTGATTGACTTTATACACATGCTCTTTAACCTTGTTTATCAGGTAACTGAATTACATATAGATACGTCTGGCAAACTTATTCATTTTGACTGCAAGTTTCATTGGGTTAACTAGCGTGTTTATAGTTTGTATTTATTATGCTTAAGATCCTTATTTTACTATCTATTATTGCAACTATTCTTCCTAAGAGTATCAGAGTCGGTGAAACAATTGAAAGTGGTGATGTGAAGCGGGTTCTTGAAAAGACCATCTGGTCTCGTTCTGATGATTCACTTTTCAGAGGATTTGAGGAACATGTCGACGTACCAAGACCTTATATGAAAATTAAGGGAGTAGCACTCACTGATATGGATAATGGGCCAGTAACATAGTAACAATTGTTAAAGGCGGAATTGGTTTCGGATATGTTGATGTTAAAATAACTACAGAAAATGGTATAGGTTGGAATTATACGTTAAGTGTTTTTGCGTAAATGTATTAAATAGAATATTATTTGGGTGAGGTTTTATTTATTAGGTTGTACCGACAACCGACGATAATGATCACGCGATTATTATACTACTATATTATTGAGATTTTTTTATCCATCTTATTTTCAAATGAACATGAGCGAAACCGGGATCAAAAGCTAGTATACAATAAAATTCTTAACTCAAGAACTTATATATAGGAAATAATATGAATAATCTTGGTTGTGATGTGTTCATATCTAACCTATACTAATATTTTAAAGAGTTTAAGGTTTGTGAGTTTGTGACGTTGTAGACGGGCCCGCGAGGCAGACCCTCAAAGTGGCCGTCTCCACCAAAAGAGGACAGGCGGGAGGAGAAGGCGCTTCGCCCAACTCCTCCCGCTACCGTAGCCGGACCTGAGGGGAAGGACCGGGGGGCCCATCTCCTCATTGCACAGGTCCGGCGGACGAGGGGGGGCAGCCGGTGTGTACCCGGTCTGTCCCTCTATAGGTAGGAGCCAAGCGGTCACCTTCCGCCGGGCGGACCGTGGGGGCGGCTCTACAAGGTTGATTAGCTTGTTCGATCCCTTGCCGCCCCCACAAAACGGTCTGTCGGTACCGGTCGGTGGCGTATCCATAAGGGATTTATTTCCCCTCGTTAAAAAAAAAGGTGGTAATCTCAAGAACTACTGGTCCGATTTGAAAAATTATTTCATTGTTATATAGCTCATGTATCGTGGAAGGTTATAGGCTATATATCATCACGCTAAGATCAATAGGAGCGGAGCATCAATGAAGAATGTTTCAAAATCGGGGTTTTTTTCTCTTGAGAGCTTCCGCTGCGTGTTAGCGTTAGCCCAAAGTAACTATTCCACGCGAGCGAAGTCACGAACAGAGACTAGTTTATATATAAAGAGATAATACTATGAGATTATATTACTACGAGTGGATTGAATATGTTCTTAATTGATTATGAGATATTTTTGGAAGGTCATAAGTTCTTTTTCATTCTGCTTTGTTGATCACGATAAATCAAATTATGAGTAAAGATTACCTCTTTTTATCTTGGAGAAGCCTAATGGGTAATATGCGTTCTGGAGGGGAGCCGCACGGTTATATGAAACTGCACGGTGTATAATCCGCGATCGCTAGCGCACTCAACGAATCACCAAGAAAACCTAACAAATAAATGAATTTAAATGAAATCATAGGATAAGCTCAGCTGGAAAAAAAACATTTTCACAATCAATTAAAAAATAGAAGGAAAAATCTTCTCACTCAATGTCGAGAATCATATTTCCCGGAATTAAACAAAGTACCTAATACATAATTAACATAAGTGAAAACTAAAGTAAAAAAAAGGCAAAATTCGAGAAAAAAGTTACATTTCTCGAAACCATGAAGATTGTGATAGATATTAATGCCATAAATTTTATTGTATTTTTTTTTCGGGCAGTTTCATTGAATACGAAAGTTTATTCGAATAAATCTAATCTTGAAGATATTATTTAAACAACGGCAACAAAACCAGGTTTTGGTCGGGCTTAAAAGTGTGTGAAATATGTAGAATTACCCATATATATTCAATATTCATTCATATCATCATCATATATAATAATACGTAAAGCCTAAACTTTGTATCCCTTTTTAAAAGAATTGCGTGAACGGATGAACGTTAAACTTGGCATAGTTAAAGTTTATATGGAGGAGAAGTGCAGAAAGCTATTTATTTTATATAAAATGTGTTAGAAGTACATTAGATTAATTAAAATATGCATTACTCACACTACTGCTTCAATTTTACACAACAAATACACACATGTAAATAAAAAAGACATTTTGACATCTGTCAATAAATGACTTCAAAATAGGTTGTGAAGGAGGTTGCTGTGCTCGACTGTACGTATTATTTTACTCTTATGTTCCAATTATTTTTCATTCTACATTCAACAATGATATTATAACATACAACTATAATTATAATAACTGAGTAACCATGGAAAAACGGCGATAAGTTGACAAAAGAACCCTAATAAAGTTCAACCACTGGGCGCCCACTAGTATATATAAATGTATCCACAATTATTTCTTAGATGTTATAGAATAACGTCAATGATAGATTTATTAATTATAGTGGAATACAAGTTTAGCAATGTAGAGAATAAATTCATTACTTGAGTAATTAAAGCGGACGAATCCATACCGGACTGTCGGTGTTGAGGACTATAGTGTAGCTTTGGACATTTGTCGATCTAGATGGCACATACTCATATATAATTTGCGAGCATCTCTATCTATATTTTAATTAGTTCTTTTCTATTTTATTTTTGGCAACCAATCTTCTAGTAGACTATTACTGCCATAGTCAAGTGAGTATCGATATTACAAGTTTCTTGATATAATTACAATGAACTAACAAGATGGTGGCCATCTTGTTGGAACTTTCCATGGAGTTTTTGTGGCATCTCAGAATTCATGGTCCGTGATATTATTTTCCATTGACTTCACTTATGCACAATAAGCAAACTATATTACATAAAACACCACCAATTTTACACAATATAGAGTCAAGTAACACAAGATTATGTGTAAAATATAAAATCCACTACATGACAGATCAAAATCCCCCCAAAAACTCATTTTAATTAGTTATGTATCTGTTTCACCATAACAACATCCATTCTTAATAAAGTTCATTCAACATAAACTTATGTTTGTACTTAATAAATGTTGTGATCGAAAATGATCTCAATTGTAATGAAGTTATGTTATAAAATTGAATTTACGGAGAAATAGCCGTTGGCCTTTGATCAACCTTGTTGATACACTTTGCATGTTGACGCATACTTAACAGATAAGGGGAGGTTACATAGAAATACGTTAAAAAATATAAAAAATAGTGCGTGGAGTCCCTCCGCGCTGAAGATGTGAAACTCCGTAACGTGGAAATGAAAATAGCAAGGGGTAGAAATTGATTTTTAGTGAAATCATATTGTTTCTTTAAGACAAACTTTATTAACATTGCTTACAATTCACGGTTGGTCGCATCTTTTAATTATCATTTTCGAGTGGAGAAATATCCATAACTATTTTTTTGTAGCACGGCAAAATGACTGCACTATGCCTGATGGTAAGCACAGTACAATCCAAAAACAATGGCGACCACCGAGAGACACACTATCCATCGCTGGTCACCGCTGTCATGCCGGCCTGCGAATATCTGGATATGCACAGGCTGATCCCGAAACGCGATCCGCAAAAGCGAATCACTATGACGGGCTTTTGATCTAATTCTAACTATAACATTTACAATGGGATTATGATAACTAAAGTAAGATACGAAATGTTTGATTATTTTTCTCGCTCTATCTCTTTCTATTCCCCCTCCCCAGGAGCGTTGAATGTTTAACACAACACTGCTTACATACCCCCTCCATGGTAGCGTTAAACGTTTAACGCAACCTTGTTGGAAGTCGCAGTAGAAGTTTTTTTTTTTTTATGTCTTAGATGGCAAACGAACAGATGCGTCGCCTGATGTTAAATGATCACCACCGTCCATGGATACTAACAACACCAGAGGAGTCGCAAGTGCGTTTGGGGGAAGGGTTAGGGGAGGGAAAGGGAGAAGAGAGAGGAAAGGGGAGGGGAGGTGGGCCTCCGGCGCTCTCACTGACCGAACGAAACGTAACAATGCAAGCACTGTTACTTCACGTCGGTTTTCTATGAAAGGGTGGTACTATCCCGGACGAGCCGACCCATTCATGCGGAAACCAGTAATAGTTTCAATGTGGCTCTCCCGCCATTAAAGTTTCAGTTCAATAAAGAAATATATAAACAAACATCGATACATTTCAATCATTTTTAGAAATGTGTGTCTGTTTGTTTGTTTGGACACGCAGCACAGGTAAAGTACTGCGTTCATGATAAAACCTTTTCAAGAAAATCATAATGAATATCTACGAGTAAATTTTAGTCTTTATTTCATTAAAATCGGTTCACTTTATCAAAAGTTATTGTAATTTTATAGACGAGGTGAGTAAGGTTAAGAGTAGGGTTTTATTGTGAACGCAAAACGTTAGCAGTGATATGTGTTCAAACAAACAGACAGACAGGCAGACAGTCAATTCTAAAAATGTTTTAAATGTATTTTATTACTTATTCCAAGACACTTGAAATAATTTTTTTTCACAAAAATCTAAAAAGTACAGAAACGTTAGATTAACATTTTTATTATATGTATAAATAGATATTCTTTCTTACAAACCTTGTCTTGACAATAAAAGAACACAACGAAAAAGGAGTGAAGCAAATAGGTGCAACCGTTCTGAAGCGATGTGTATACATACATTCGACAATTGATTTTTATTTATATAAACAAATACATAACATATATATTGTGTACACTGCCCTTAAATCATAACGCTGACAACCTGACCTCTCATTTTCTCTCTCATTTACGATCGTTCCATCTCTCTCGGTTAAACTTAAGCGTCACTTAATTCCATTCCACTACTTAATACATCCGCACGCGTTGTAAAATGTATAAAATACTTATATTACTATGCGCTATTGCCGCTGTACAATCGAAAAGTGTTATAGTCGGCCAAACATACGAGTACAATGGTATTGTCAAGAAAGTTTACGAAAAAGTGGTTGAGTCATCCGCGATACCTCTAATAAAGAGAGTCGAGGAAGTGTATTTTGAGTTTCCGCAACCCGACCAGAAGATCAAGGGAATAGCTATCAGAGACCTGGAGAATGGACTCGCAGAGCCGTCTATAATACGAGGTGGTTTGGGTATGCACTTTGTTACCATCAAAGTCAAGAGCGAAAGAGGATCCGGTTATAAATTTGTTATAGAGATTTTTGCTTAATTGTGATATGTTTTAATTATAAATAATTATTGTAAACTGAACGTGTGTATGTGTTTTTTTTGACAACCATCCTTCTTATAAAGTATTACGGGCATTTTCAAGTACGTATGATATTACAAGTTTCTTGGGATTGTGTCAATGAACCAACAAGATGGTGGCCGTCTTGTTATAACTTTCCAGAGCGATTTGGTGGCAAGTGCTCAGTGTTATTATTTCTGATCCACGTAACTTGTGCATTATAACCAAACTAACCACCAATATTACAAAATATATAACCAAAGAACACAAGAGTATAAATAAAATATAAAGACCACTAAATGACATTCCAAGTTCCCGCCAAAAACTCCGTTTTTGTTTTTAATTAATAGTAATGTAACAGACAACTTAACTGGTGTTGCTAGATGCGTTAATTGAAAATACGGAGAAAATTAAACAACATTCAATTTTTATTTAATTTACAACTTTCTTAGAATAATAATATCAATCGTTTCATAACTAAATGATACGAAAATTAAAACATTTCGTGCATCCTCTTACATAAAATCAGTTTTAACTCATTTCACATAGCAATTTAGTAACATCGTTGAATTTTGCTAAGATGCTACAAACTAAGTTATTTATTTAAATTAAATATCTCATTTTAGTTTATTGTTTATTATTGTTGTATTTGTTATATTATTTTTAATTATTATTTTGTTATATTATTGTTCAGTAATTCCATTGTTCTTTATACACTGTATCAGAAAACGATATCCCAATATAAATAAAAAAGAAACTTTGTGCGTACCTAACGCACACTGACTTAGAAAGAAGTTTTTCAACACATATCCAAACTTTTACTTGTAGGTGGTAGAGCCACGCTGAAGGAATTACTGATTTCAGCATGAATGAGTCGGCTCGATCGGGGTAGTACCACCCTCTCAGAGAAAACCGACGTGAAGTAACAGTGCTTGCATTGTTGCGTTTCGTTCGGTCAGTGAGAGTGCCGGAGACCCACCTACTCTCCCCTTCCTCTTCCTACTTCCATTCCTCTTCCCCCTCCCCAACACAGGCTAGCAACGCACTTACGACTCTCCTCATGTTGCAATCGTCTGTAGACGGTGGTGATCACTTAACATCAGGTGAACAATCTGTTCGTTTCCCTCCTATGATATAAAAAAAAATTAAAAAAGAACGTTTATGTAATAAGATTTCAATAAAGTGACCTATCTTCTGTATAAAGCATTTAAATCATCTGACCTTAACAAAGGTTTATTAATTATAGAAGTTACCTTATATATGATATCCTTCTTTGTCCACCTACGCACCATTCGTTATAGGAATTCTAATTACTAATCGTACAATTATTTATACCTAAACTTTTTGTATTGAAAAAAACGTCTATCTAAATCGGAACATCTGGCAACACTAAATATGGGGATATTTGGGAATGGATTTTTTCCAGTAATATACTGGAATAAAACTGATTTAAGGAAAATAGTTTTGTAAAGTAAACAAGAAAATGTTTAATATAGATGCATGATAATATGATGATGCATGCATGATGCATGATTCTCTTTACTTAAATTGGATTTTATTAAACTTTTATTGTCCCAATGCCGGACAAAGCCCTGATTCTGAGGAAAACGATAAATTTAGTCAACACCACGCCATCATGTATTAGCAATTCTAAGGCGAAATTATGATAGTTTTATACTGCTGTTACTAGATGGCGTTATTATAAAATATTTCTAAGCCCTTTATATTTCAACGCGATGTGTATTTATATTTGAATCAAATAAATAAACAATGATTAATTTTATGTATTGTTTGCTTCCGTATATTTTGCATACGAAAAGAGCTCTGCCCACTAATGAGAATTTACTGTAGGATGACTATACAACATAGGGAAAAAACCAAGCAAAACATTTAGTAACTAACGTGTTCAAGGTCAATGTTGTGGTTATTGTTTGCGATACTTGTGTTCGACAATTATTATTACTATTATTTGATATAACACACTAGCAGCTAATAAGCTGATGCGTGTGTATTAAATAATTTGGAGATATCTTCGTGGTCCAAACTATTCTTAAAAGAGTTTATAGTGGGAGCCATCACAACTTTATCTGGGAGTTTATTCCATGCTGTGACCACTCTGTTAGGCAAGAAGTGCTTGACTGGGTTTCTTTTTGCTAACGTTTCACGAAGTTTTAAGGGATGACCATGTAAATGTTTATTGTCATTGAGCTTGTAAATATCTTTAAGGCTGGGCACATTGTAATAACCAGTGAGGATTTTATGTTTCGATTAACCTGCCCCTTTGCCTACGCTGTTCTAATGTGGTAAGTCCAAGGTTTTTGAGGCGCTGTTCATAGGGTAAATTACGTATTGCATATACCATCTTGGTGGCCCTTCTCTGTACATTGTCAATAAGCTTAATATCTTTCTTGAAGTATGCATTCTTATATAGCTGGTAGCTTATATAGGACAATATACGATAAATCTAACAAGTGAATCCTAAATATAATTTAAATTATCCTCATACGAATGCTCTGATTCTAGAGTGAGCTCATTGCTACGATAGACTATAACAAGATTTTTATTTTATATCATAGAAGGCAAACAAACAGGTGGGCACATGATGTTAAGTTATCACCGCCGTCCATAAACACTAGCAACGCCAAGTCGCAAGTTGCCAGCCTTTGTTTGGGAGGAAGGGGGGAGGGGGAATTTGAGGAGGGCCTCCAGCACTTACTGACCGAACGAAACGCAACAATGCTAGCACTGTTACTTCACGTTGGTTTTCTATGAGAGGGTGGTAGTACCCCTGACGAGCCGACCCATTGGTGCTGAAACCAATAATAGCTTCAGCGTGGCTCTCTACCACCTTCAAAATTTAAATTGGTTACCCTATCCGCAGAAAAACATAGTACCACCATTATCACCGTAATACTTAATGGGTTGGCATGGTGATTATGCCAATATCTTCCTTCGGGAAGAGGCCTATAGCTCTATAAGGGATGTGTTACAAGCTGACGTTTATACCGGATTTTTAACTTCAACTATATTGTTACTTAATATCTGGTTCGATTGACGTCAATCATTGACAACTTTTATTTGTACGAATGCTACAGTCTTCGTCAATCCTTTTGACTCCTCTAACACACACACAGAACACAAATACTTATATACGACGATTATATATTATATGCTCACGCCATGCCTCATTTAGTCCGGTGAAGCTGTAAAGACCTTAATAGCGTAGTCAGTTCGAGAAAAAAAAAGGCAGGCCGTATTGTCATTGTTTTTCCTTTTTTATGTTTAAAGTGTTTTTGTACAGTTGTATTTATCTATGACAATAAATATCTTTCTCTCTTTCTTTATATATATAAATATGAATTTTATTATACTAGCTTCTGCCAGCGCCTTCGTCCGCGGGGAATACTTACTTTGAGCTAACACTTGGTCGTAGCGTGATGATATATATCCTATACCCTTCCTTGGTAAATGAGGTATTTAACGCTGAAAGAATTTTTGAAATCGGACCAGTAGTTCCTGAGATTACCGCCTACCAACTCACAAACTTTACCTCTTTATAATATTACTAGCTTCTGCCCGCGACTTCGGCCGCGGGGAATGGTTACTTTGAGCTAACACTGGCACGCAACGGAAGCTCTCAAAAAGAACAAAATACCCAATTTTGAAACATTCTACATTGGTGCTCCGCTCCTATTGGCCGTAGCGTGATCGCTATCGCTATACAAATCGGATCAGTAGCTCCTGAGATTACCCTCTACAACCGCACAAACTCCCAAACTTTACCTCTTTATAATATTAGTATAGATATAACCCTAGTATAGATGTATGATGAATGAAAATTATGTTCGAGACAACTTAATAATAAATAAATAAAATAAAAATCAATAGCCGTTTGTATGTAACCGCATCACTCCAGAACGGCTACAGTTATTTGGCTTATTTTTTCGTTGTTTCCCCATAGAGAAATCAGTGAGTGTGTCTGACAAAAAACAATAGGGAGATCTTTAAAAGTATTGACCGGTTGATGTTTAACTGCTCGGTTGGCATTTTATTTCACGACATGGTCGAATCGTAAAGCGCAGTTTCCGTCTCATTATCCTCGTTAATACATAAAACGTTGATTGTTTGATTTGACTAAATAAAACAAAAAAAAACCAACAAGATTACTTAATAACTATATTAATAAATTATTTTAAACACCAACAAATAAAAACAATAATAAACACAGCAACAGATATAAAAGACGATCGGAACATAGTCACTTTTTACCGTGATTATAAAAGAAGTAATTCGTTTGTATCGCATAGATTTCCACCCAGAAGTTGTAGCCGCGGAATATCCCGGGACTGTCCAACTCGATGGTCACATATCTGTCACCGATACCACCAGCTTTGACGTACGCCTCGCCCCATTTGTCCCGCCTCATGTCCAAAATCCTGATCGAACTTATGACCTCATTATGCGAACAGTTCACGGTGAACACCTCCGACCTCGTCCATATAGCTGGGTTCTCTTCATGTACTTGACTGTATATGAGCCTCGCAGACATGTCCGGGTATCCGAGGAATAAGTCATAGCTTTTTACTTTGGCTACGAAAATTAATGTCGTTATTAATAACAGTGCCTTCATTTTTAGAAGCGTCCTTACAGAAACGTGTCGACAGAAGAAATGTCTCGAAAATTCACACACTACGCCACGATCCGAAATATATTTAGACAAGAAATTAACACTATTATGGTAAATGCTGAACAATGGACAGTTCGGAGTAAATATAAATAAGGTAATTTTTATCTGTCAGAAATCCTCGTAATAGGTTGCGACGTCATGCAACACTATAAACGGACATGGAAGTAGGTTTTTAAAAAAAAATTACTACGCTATTTGCCTGACAGGCATTTACAGCTTCACCAGACTACTAAGGCGAGCGCTTAAGGCACTAGGTCTGATCCCCGGAGTGAGTGCCTCGAGCACGCTGTTATCACGATACAGTGGCACTGAATTGTGTTGAACAAAACAACACAGATCACCCCCACATACGTGCACACATAGGAAGAGTTTTTATTCTATCCCTTATTTTCGAACTGGGTTAGTTTAGATTAGCCAAATTGCCACGATCGTTGGAGAGGGCAACTCTCGTCCTCTCCTGAGGGGTCTACGATCCTGACCACTCGACCGCGAAGAGGCCCCTGAAAAAAGGCCGACACCTGCCGGGGATTAGACGCAGTGACAGTCGGCAGCTCCTGCTCCCTGGCCAATAGGTGTGAGAAGGCACCATGGGGTTTTATTTCATGCAAGTCAGACATACCCCACCCGCAGCTGCCCGGCTCGGGTGGGAAACCGTAGGGATTTCATCATGTAAAATAAAAAATATATTAGCTAAATATCAGACACAAATACACGTTTGAATTCTTGAGGCTCACAAGCCGGTTCACATGTGTGTCTCAGGAATTCTTATATGTATGAACAGCTAGCTTAGACAGATTTGCGAAGTTGCATCCAAGGGAACAGCCCAAGCCGAGGTTCTGTCACTCTGGCACCCTTGATCTTGTTGCCAAGCGGCGAAGTGCCTTAAGCGCTCGCCTTAGTCTGCTGAAGCTGTGAAGACCCGTCAGGCTGATAGCGTAGTCAGTTCGAAAAAAAAGCACCCAGCCCATTTTGTTTAGCAACCAGCTCAAGGGTGCACGGCACACCTTGACTTGGGCTGTTGCCTTGATTAAGCAAAATTGCGAATCAAACTAAGCTAAGCTAACTATTGATACATATAGAAATTATTGAGATACACATGTGTACCTCAGCAACTCGTATATGTATTTCGTATCAGAAGTAAATAGGTTTTGCGCAATATTAAAATAATTTATATACTACTAGCGGTCCCTGCGGGCATTGTCCTTTTTTTTTTTTTCGGGGGGAAAATCCTACATGGATACCCTCACGCCATCGGGGGCAGCGTGAGGGTATGTCAGACTCCTACTGACTAAAAACCCCCCGGTGTACCTCTGCCGCTATAGTCGGGGCGGCACGGCGATCTCTAAAGATTTCAGCGTGCCGCCCCAGCGGTTGGCCCAGCAGCGAAAGCGCCACCGCCGGGCCCCGTCCTGTTAGGAGACAGCCGGGTACACACCGGCTGTCTCCTCCGTCTGCCGAACCTGTGCAATGGGAAGATGGGCCCCCGACCCATCCTCCCTAGGTCCGGCTACAACCTAA
>MU158781.1:491841-543816 GCA_015888305.1 Antheraea pernyi | reverse complement strand
GCGGTGGGCTCCCTGCGCGCTATCCGGTGCAGGTACCAACCGAAGCACTCGTGCCCGGTCAGCACCTGCACCAGACGGAACGTCAGGGAGCCCCATCTTCGACTACACCATTCCAGCAGGACCGGGCGGACGGCGTCGATAGTGTATCTACCGTACTGCGCGTCCGCCAGGTCCTGCCTCCATCTCTCCATCCTATCTTCCCTCTCATTCTTCCTTTTCTCCTCTATTTCCCTGGGAGCCAGAGGCTCCCCCATCCGTTTTTTAGCCGCCGTATGCTCGTATACGGCGGCTAGCACCTCCGCCTCTAACTCCCAGGGAAGGGAGCCGGCCAGCACCATGGCCGCCCCAGAGGACACCGTGCGGTATCCTCGTATCACCCTCAACGCCACGGTACGCTGCGTAGCTCGCAGCGCACGGATATTGGTGGCGTTGAGGGCGTCGACCCACAACGGTGCCCCATAGACGGCCATGGAGCGGACTACCCCCATGTAAAGGCGGCGGCAGGCGGCACCCGGCCCCCCCGTGTTGGGGAGGAGTCGTCCGAGCGCCGCTGCCGCCTTGACTATGCGCGGTCCGAGCCCCTTGAAGTGGGGCTCGAACCGCCAGCGTCCGTCCAGGGTGAGGCCCAGATATTTCATCTGGGTCCCCACCCTGACCCGGATGCCTTCCACATAAATGTGGGCCGCTGGAGGTGGCCCCCGCCGAGGCCCGTGAAATATTAAGGCCTCGGTCTTGTTGAGGGCCACCTCGAGGCCCAGCCTTCTTATGCGCCCGACCACGAGAGTTACGGCCTCCGTGGTCAGGCGCACCAATTCCGGGAATTCCCCGCCCCGGGCTACGACTAGAGTGTCGTCCGCGTAGCAGATGAGGCGCGCTCCAGAAGGGAGCGCGCCGCGGAGCACCCAGTCGTAGCCCATGTTCCACAGGAGTGGCCCTAACGCCGACCCCTGCGGAACCCCGCACGCCGTGTTGCGTCGGACCATCCGTCCTCCGGCGTCCACGAAGGCGACCTCTCTGTCTTCTAGGTACGCCTCCAACAGCCGCCGCAGATACGGGGGCACTCCGAAAAAGCGGAGTGCCTCCCGTATGACAGCATGCGGCAGGCTGTTGAAGGCGTTGGCGATGTCTAAGGACACCGCCAATACCCTCTCACCCTGAGAGGTCGCCTCCGCGGAGACCTGCTTCAGGAGGGTCAGGGCGTCCAGCGTGGAACGCCCCGACCGGAAGCCGAAATGCGCGTCCGACAGGTTCGGCCCCACTTCGTCGAGGTGCCGGACGACCCGGGAGGCAACGATCCTTTCGAGCGCCTTCCCGGTGTCGTCCAACAGTACAAGGGGCCGGTACGTGCGGGCATTGTCCTGCCTTAATAATTTAAAAAAATCCTAATAGCCAACCGCAGCGCCACCTACCGGGTCAAATTGTGAATCTAAACAATTCTTGGATCCACTGGAACACGCACACAAAACTTCATCAAAATCGGTCCAGCCGTTTAGGAGGAGTTCAGGGACATACACACGCACATAAGAAATTTATATATAAGGACTAGCTGACACGTGCAACTTCGTCTGCA
The DNA here is from genome assembly GCA_015888305.1 of Antheraea pernyi. NCBI lineage: Eukaryota > Metazoa > Arthropoda > Insecta > Lepidoptera > Saturniidae > Antheraea > Antheraea pernyi. The sequence goes on along the minus strand of MU158781.1, from coordinate 542,246 downwards.
TCGAATCGGTTATGTAATTATTTACATTAGAAATTTACATTAGAAACCTCAAAAATAACAGTATTTCTCCACTATTTAATGGATGTTATTATACATATAAACCTTCCTCTTCAATCACTCTATCTATTAAAAAAAAACCGCATCAAAATCCGTTGCGTAGTTGTAAAGATTTATGTAGTGAAGACTAGCGAGTCCGGCAGCCGTTGTCCTGCCTTGATAATAAAAAAAAATCTAAAATTCAACCGCAGCGCCACCTACTAGGTCAAATTGTGAATCTAAACCATTCTCGGATCCACTGAAACACGCACACAAAACTTCATCAAAATCGGTCCACCCGTTTTGGAGGAGTTCAGTGACATACACACGTAGAGAAGAAATTTATATATATCCTAAGAGTCGGGGTTTATGGCGAACCATTCTCGGATCCACTGAAACACGCACACAAAACTTCATCAAAATCGGTCCACCCGTTTTGGAGGAGTTCAGTGACATACACACGTAGAGAAGAAATTTATATATATCCTAAGAGTCGGGGTTTATGGCGAAGGATATCATTGTGATGAAGTCATAGTATGGTGGTAGGGCTATATCTAAGCCTGTCATAGTGATTCGCATCTGCATATGCATATCCAGCTTTTTGCAGGTCGGTATGACAGCGGCGACCGGCGATGGATAGTGTGTCACTCGGTGGTCGCCATTATTTTTGGATTGTATGGGGCTTACCATCGTGCACAGTGCAGCCATTTTGCCGTGTTACAATAAAAAAAATTGGTCCAACTTGAGAGATAGGATAATTTATATTTCGATTAATAGCCTCAGTATTTTTTAATTATAAATTAAATTATTGACAATGTTGATTATTGTTATTAATTGTATGTTTCATTAGTCTCGAATAGATGGCGCTATAAATTAGTTTATTGTCAGAAGAATGTAGAACCAACTGTTATAGATATCTCATAGATGGCGGCACGTTTTAATGTTGAATTTCTTTTTGAATTTTAATTTAACATATAATATTTGAGCCACACGCGTGGCCGGATCAGTTAGTTATATGTATATAGAGTAACGTCGATTGGTTGATATATAATTATATATATTTACACAAACAAGGTGTTTTAAAATTTCAAAACAAATTACCCAATTAAGAACGAAATACGTCTCTTTATCGCAGAGGTCATGAGTCATAATAACAACTGATCCAATTTAAAACCATCACTAGAGATACCCAACTGTTGGTACAGATTCAGGTATTACTAAAAAATACTTGACAAATTGAAAAAAAAATTTTTCATTTTATTTCTTAGACTCTTGGGGTGCTATTACAAAAAAATTAAATACGTATTGAATACTTGGTTTTAAAAGTTTGGATATTTACGTATTAAATACACCGCGCTCGCCGAACGTTTGACATCTTGCTCTTCTATCTCTGTTTGGTTGGTTTAGGTTAGACTTGCGAAAAAGGATAACACGATCTTGCCACGGCAGCTATCAGCAAGCGCGGTGCATTTAATACGTAAGAATCCAAACTTTTTTAAAACAAGTATTCAATACGTATTTAACTTTTTTATAATAACCGGGTTGATCTTTATTTGATAGAAGATTGTCACGATAGCATCAGCGAATATAAAGTTATTAAAGTTTTAAGAAATTATGACTTTTATAAGCACAATGCAAGCAGCGATGTGTGTTTTCTTGCAATAGGGAAATGGGGCAAGCGGTGTGGTGCTTATGTTGTTCTTCTGTAAATAGAATATATTGTTATAATAATAATAGACGCAGACGAAGTCGCGGGTATCATTTAGTGCTTAATTTAAATGTATTTTATTTCATAGCTAACCAGTTTACTAAATGCATAGTGTTGTTTGCACTTTACCAAAACCTAAAGACACGTTTATAACAATTTTGTCTGTTTGTTTGTCAGTGCTAATCTCTGAAACGGACGAACCGATTTTGACGGAACTGTTACTATCTGATAGATGACTTTTCAGAGTATTATCTAAGCTACATATTACTACTCTTTAGTAACGGTAAAATCGACAGAAGTTACTGACAACAACATTTACACCAATAAATTTTTTTTACAAAAAAAAAGAAAAGCAGCCTTCTATGTGATAAACTAATAAGGCACTACAAATCTAAAAATAACTGAATTATTAAATTAACTAAATTAAATAAAAAATATTGATATTCGCGCTACCTAATGATATATTTGAAGTCATACATAAAAAAAAAATACATACAACCGAACGTAGTAACCTCCTCCTTTTTCGAAGTCGGTTATAAACAAGATAGTCCACAACTAACTGAGATGGTTCCTATAAAATAATAAAACTACATCTTATCACACGAGCGACGACGCAGGCACGAACTAGTAACAGAAATGAATTTAGAAGATAACATAATTTCTATATCTTTCATAGATTTTTTTACTTGATAACCGTAACATGATGACAATTTTATAGAACACAACTAGTAAATTAGACTGTTAAAAATCAATAGCCACATGAGATCCATATCTTAACACATGTATCACTTAGTTTTAATTACTTATGTCAGAGCAAAAGTCCGTTGTACCGTCAATAAGTATGTGTATATAAGAAACTAGCTTCGGCCCGCTGCTTTGTCCGCGTGAAATAGTTAGCGCTTAATCAGCGCACGTAACGGAAGCTCTCAAAAGGAAAATAAAACCGGATCTTGAAACATTCCTTATTAGTGCTCCGCTTCTATTGGTCTTGATGATATATGGCCAATAGCCTCCCTCGATAAATGAGCTATCTAACACTGAAATAATTTTTCAAATCGTACCAGTAGTTCCTGAGATTAGCGCGTTCTAGCCACCAAACACTTCAGCTTTATAATATTAGTATATATAATAAACCCTACTCTTTTATACGTACCTCATAGAACACCGACGTGATGTAACAGTGCTTGCATTGTTGCGTTTTGTTCGGTAAGTGAGAGCACCGGAGGCCCACCTATTTTCCCCTTTGTCATCCCCTGTCTCCTTTCACTTTTTCCTACCCCTCCCCCATACACAGGCTGGCAACGCATTTACGACTCTCCTTTTGACATAAAAAAACGAAGCAAGTGTATAGAAGGCGTAGCGAAATAGAAGCGGGGATTTGAGAAGCCGCTAAAGAGTGCAACACACCCTAAGGGTACGGCCTGAGTGAATCTGCGTTCGGCGGGGCATCCAGCGTGGCGTGCAGCGTCAAAGAGCGACGCTCCCGTGCCACTCAGGGCACTCACGTATTAATGCATCTGTTTGACACGAACGCCGGACGCGACGCCACGTTCGACGCTCGATTATAGCGTCCACCTTGGACGTACACAGCTCCTTCGCCAACCTTCTAGGAGGGAGTCATTCTACAGGGGCGGGGATCATACTCAGTCTGATTCCGCCTGGTTAGGTAATCGCCTTCAAGTTGAGAATCTGTCGCCAAGCTCCAGTTGGTGTGTTGGTGTAGCTACCCTTGAGAGTCAGTCCCCTCTACACTTGACTTGTTTACCGTCTTAGACAACATTGCCATTCAACATCAGAAGAGATTGTAGTCAGATGCTATACGTCTATATACTATTTTGGGGTGTAAGGGGTGTCAAATAACATCTAAGACTTGAGACATCCAAGCCAACCTCACCTGCATGGGGTGCACCCTGCTGAATAACGAACGAGGCAATGACGAAAGTGGGGTGGTAGGATTTTACAGCCCGACTGGGTCGCCACCACCATGTATATGGCGAAAAAGCCCGTCATAGTGATTCGCTTCTGCGGGTCGCGTTTCGGGATCAGCCTGTGCATATCCAGCTTTTTGCAGGCCGGCATGACAGCGGTGACCGAGGATGGATAGTGTGTCACTCGGTGGTCGCCATTGTTTTTGGATTGTACTGTGCAAACCATCAGGCACAGTACAGTCATTTTGCCGTGCTACAATAAAAAAAAACGCAACAAAGTATAAAAACACATTAATGTGAGTTACGTTCCTAAACATCCTGTATAACTACATATGGTAGTGTATCCGACAGAGTGATTTTCACTATGATGGTTCCGATTCAGTCAGCATTTGTTCAGCTGGCAGAGGCTTGTTTGTCATGAGAGTGTTGAGTGCCTATCAGTTTGTCATCTCTTAGTGGCACTATTGTTTATAGATGGCATTATTTTGCTGTTAGATACAGCGCAGTCGCTCTGTCACGTTACAATAAAAAAAATGATGTGAGCACACGTCGTAGGAGTGAAACGTTAAAAAAAATACAAGTACACTCAATGCTATAACGCCATATAACCAGAGCAATATTAGATTGTGCATTATACAATAAGGAAACCGCATATATAACAAACACTGTATAATGCATTCTATCTCATTCTCGCGCTCGTTACATCCTATAGATGTATACGTTTGTCTCTTTTCAACTTGGAGTTTTTATAACGTCAAGCCAAAACATAATCTTGCATAATGAATGGTAAGTAATATTTAAACAAATGTATTTATTTATTATATCTACCCAAGCAGTAACGTTTATATTGACACTGTCCATTCCGAATTATTGTTACGCGAAATGACGTAATTTCCCCGTAAGATCATGTACAATTCCATATAAAGTGTATCCATTTAGCGATATATTATCACGTAGTCCATTACACAGAAACATGATCTCATGATGGCGTTAATTAGCTCCCTATATAAACTGAACTCCGTCGCACGTTCCTCATTTGCGCGCATTAAACATATCAAAAATGTACTCCAAAGTGGTAATTTTATTATTTATTTACATCGCTTCGATTGAGGCGAACGATATCAGACTGGGAATAACTACGCCACAGTCTAGAAAGATCTACAGTGATATAAAGGAAGCCGATCCTGCTCTGTGGAAGAGGACCGATGACGTGATAATCAATGCTCCAAATAATGAGATAATTAGTGCCGTGTATGTAACAGACCTTCGCGATGACAAGGACGGCGAAGCTTACATTGAAAGCGGAGGTATCGGTATGAAGAGTGTGACTATAGCTTTGAAGAGTCCTACGATATTACGTGGTTATAAATTCGAGATTGAAGTGTATGCTAATAACCCTAATTCTGGATATCTGAGCAAAGGTATTTATCCGCAACAATATTACGACGATTCGCAGTACGCTAGGAAGTTTTAAAACATTTTAAATAGAATAATATTAAATAAATAACTTTTTTAATGTACTGATATTTTATTTACTCATGTAACTACGTAATACTTTAATAAATATATTTTTGTAATGCCTCTTTTGTTGTTGTTTACCAAATAAAAATGATATATGGTGACTTTGTTTGATTATAAACGTTTCCAATCTCTGTAAATAAAATCAAGTGTTGTACATACTTTTTTTTATATCATAAACGGCAAACTGACATGTGGGTCACTTGATGTTAAGTGATCACCACCGTCCATAGACACTTGCAACACCAGGGATGAGAAGAGGGAAGGGGAGGCGGAGTGAGTGGGAAGGGGAGAGGAGGTGGGCCTCCGGCGCTCTCACTGACCGAACGAAACGCAACAATGCAAGCACTGTTACGTCACGTTGGTTTTCTGTGAGAGGGTGGTACTACCCGGTCGAGCCGACCCATTCATGCTGAAACCGTTAATGACTTCAGTGTAGCTCTACCCTACCACCTTAGAGTGCTTGTACGCGCATCATTTCAAAACGGTATTTTTTTTTTTTGTTGGGCGTGTTTATTTTCTTTACAAGTCTTTTCTCTCGTAAATTAGTGCATTGTTACATAAGTGCTATTAAAACTACACATATAATTAATATATAATAACATTATTTTATTGCAAAAAATACAATATTTGCACAATGATATTATAACTAAAGATACGTTATCTACACGATATTTTGGCAAAACAAATGGCTCGATAACACACACATACATAAATTAATATTGTAACGCCACTCTGTCTTAGATACAATGTGAAAGTGAGGTGGCATACTCTCAATATCGGTGGTGAAAAAGAAATAGTTATATGTTGCTTAGATACAGGCGGAGTGACAGGGCAATCGTCAAAAATAAGCTAGTCCGCTAAGTTTTAACAAGTCGCTGTCGAAGCGTTTATAACGTATCTATATAGTTATAATATCGTTGATGTTACAGAAGCTTTGTCTTATGACATACAGAATAATTGCTACACACAATTGTACCCAAGCGCCTAAAATAGGCCAGGCCTGTATCACAAACGCCACACTCACGCCATGACATAATATAATACTCATATCCTAGATATTTTTTATTTTATACTAGCCTCTGTCCGCGCCTTCGTTCGAGTGGAACAGTTACTTTGGGCTAACGCTTACACGCAACGGAAGCTCCCTGAGGAAAAAAAACCCGATTTTGAAACATTCTTCATCGGTTCTCCGCTCCTATTGGTCTTAGCGTGACATATATATAGCTTATAACCTTCCTCGATGAATGAGCTATATAACACCAAAAGAATGTTTCAAATCGGAACAGTAGTTCTTGAGATTACCCCCTACAACATCACAAACTCACAAACCTTACCTCTTTATAATATTAGTATAGATTAATGCGTCCTTTATCGAATCTACCACGGTGAGTTTTCAGAGGAGTTGTTTGGACTGATACTTGCCGCTGTATTCCACTATCGTACAACCAGCCTGAAACTGAAATTTCATCCACACCACCTGGAAGAATTGAGGTTTCCCACGGTGAAGTTCTCAAGGTCATTTCTGTCCCGTACTTCGACCCTGTGGAATCGACTCACAACGGCGGTGTTTTCAAAACAACGAGTAACGAGCGTACACCTCTTTAAAATGCCGGCAACGCATTGTTGCCTAGTGTCTATGGACGGCGCTGTGTTGTATATAGGACATGAAAATAATAATTGTAATTATTTGTGTATATATATTAAGGAAGTGATACGTTCACTGTTGACATGTTGAATAATAACAAAACAATAAATGTATAATTGACATAACGTACATAATTAAAAACTAGCTTTTTTCATGCTCTGCCACTTACGGTTAATTACAACACGGTGATCACTTAATATCAGGTGAGCCGCCTATTCGTTAGCCCCCTATAATATAAAAAAAAAAAAAATATTTGAATAAAGAAAAAGGGTGAAGATTTATTCTTATTTTTGGTAGTAATATAATAATACACTTTATTATTTAGTTCCAATTATATTGTGAGCACCTCCGAATGACTCACAACTATAGCGATGACTTGCTGATTTCGAAGTCGAACTTGAAGAACGATTGAGGTTTTCTCGCAATAAAATATTTGTTAGTAGTGAAGCAGCGAAGGATGCGCTCGTATGCAGACTCGTTCAAAACAGGTGACTATTCGATTACTATTCACTATGTAATGATGAATAGTTTTAATATTACTGAGTGATTACTATTACTATGACGACGGCTATTAACGATGACGCTATTAGTAGTCCGGTGAAGCTGTTAAGACCTTGCTTGGTCAATAGCGTATTCAGTTCGAAAAAAAAAAAGGATGACTCTATTACTCTATTACACGGTTAATATCTATTACTAAAGACGACTGCTCTCTATTTTATTTTTTCTCGAACTGACTACGCTATTCGCCTTTTTAGAGGCATTTACAGCTTCACCGGACTACTAAGTCGAGCGCTGAAGGCACTCAGCCGATTTTATTTGGGCAACTACCTCAAGGGTGCACGGCACACCTCGGCTTGGCTGTTGCCTGTTTCATACAATTCGCGATCTTTAGGGTAATCATAGGGTTTACTTTGGACGCTTTGTTAATTTATAATTGTAAATTATTTTCCTCGCATAACTAATAATAATTATTTGTACTAATATTCTGAGTTAAATTTTAGGTATATTTATAATTGATAAAAATACTAATCAGAAATATACATATAAATATTTAACCCTTAAATGCATGATTTTCTGTTTTCAATTTTAAAACATGGTTTTTATAGCAATGCAGTTATTTTTTTTCAGTTATTATTTTCAGTTATACAGATTACTTTGTTATTTTGATATAATAATCTAATAACGTGTCATGGTGTTTGTGGTCGAAATGGTTATTATGAAATTTTAAATGTATATTTGGTAGGTATGAGAATAGGTCGTAAAGTTTATTTTATACTTCTTGGTGATTTGGGTGTCCCTATCCAGTTTTTTTTTTAATTTTTTTGACAATTTTTTTTTTGTCATTTGCCCTCAAAAAATACATATAACCACAAAATTTCACCTTCCTAAACCCACCATTCCATTTTATATTTGCAATTTTAGTATTTTTGTATGAACAATATCTAAATGATTCAACGGTCGTTCGTATTTCAAACTAAACGAAATCATTGATGTTGGTGAATGACAGATGTCGCTACGTCCGCTCCATCGAAATTTCTTCCATACATGCGTAAGTCATTCACTAAACTAACTAGGTACGTGTTTGAGTGGGTCCTTGAATTGTTTCACAGTTAGAAACGGTGGGTTTCTCTGTAATCGGGTTTTAGATTATTTAAGATTTTTCGAATTTGGAGATACAGTTGGAATCGGTAGGTAACCGATTTCACGCAAACAAAGTTATGATATATGATATATTATTTATATTTCGATTAAATAGAAGTTTAAATACTTTATAGATTGATGACTGTCTTGCATTTTTTTAAGATCTTTAATCTCGGATGCATCGCTTCAAACCCACGAGGATAACTTGCCGCATTGTTTAAAACTAAAATATCGTTAATTATTTTTTTATGATGTTATTTTTATATATTTAAATAAAGTAATAAGGCAATTCACATTCCGAAATCAGACTGCTTCCAATACCGAATGGCACCAATTATGATGAAAATTGGCACATAATTTCTAAACTATTCATTTTACTATAACTTACCGGCTACCGCTATACGACACTGGATTTTGTTTTAACGTTATTAAATTTTTAGTATAATGGTTAAAAGTGATTACCTAATGCTCATATACTTGCTATATAATGCTCATATCTAATACGTCAATCAGTCGTTTTTTTAAATTGTTTTTAAGATAGCAATTACAATGTATGCAACTGAAAGCTTTACATCGGAGTTATAACCTATTTTTATTATATCTAAGACGATGACGGCTTAGTTGTTAGTATGTTCGGACACAGTTCAATATGTGTAGGTCCGATTCCTTGTTAATTTGCTTTGCTTGCGGTGAAGGAAAACATCGCGATGAAGCCATCATCATCATCAGCCGGCAATCGACCCACTGCAGAGCCATAGCCCTCTCCCCGAATGAAGGTATGGGCGTAATCACCACGCCAGCACACGACGTATTGGCGATTTCAAACTCTCAGAAATCCATAGTTCTATATTTTCCCAAATATTTTTTCGCAACCACCATGTATATGGCGAAAAAGCCCGTAATAGTGATACGCTTCTGCGGGTCGCGTTTCGGGATCAGCCTGTGTATGACAGCGTCACTCGGTGGTCGCCGTTGTTTTTGGACTGTACTGTGCTTACCATCAGGTAAAGTACAGACACTTTGCCGTGCTACAATAAATATATATATATATATATTGGGACGGGAATACGTTGAGTGGACTTTGACCCCTGCATATCCATAAAATGCACTCTATAGATATGCAAGTGTGCGTCCCTAGAGACACCATAGCATGGTGGTAACGTCCGCCTAGCTAACTGTCATCCTCAACTTGAAAATCTGTCTTCAAGCACCAGTTGGTGTGTTCCAGTAACTGTTCTTGAAGAGTGAAAGAAAGTGTAGCGTGTTTACCATGTTACACCATATTGCTATTTAACGTCGGGTTACATCGTGGTACAACGCTAACACCTAAAAGATTATATAAGTCATTTCTCAACTCGGTAATCTCTCGTCAAGTGCTTATGAGATAAGTGTTGGCAAAACCCGAGTAAATAATTATTACTCTTACGACACCAGCGTTACATATAATATTATTATCAGTTCTAAGTAAATATAATTAAAAACAAACACGAGAATCGATGTCAATAATGTATAAAAACATATATAAAAGGAATAACCGGTCACAGTTATTATCTGTAAAGGGTACCATTAGTTACGTGAGACGTTATTGAGGCGATTTTGAAGGGAGGCCTGTCCCCTTGGTGAGATGTCGTGAGATTTGTCCCCCTTAATCTCTCGTGAGATATGTAATTTCGTATCAAATCAAATCAAATCAAAAATACTTTATTCAGTTTAGGCCCTAATAAGGCGCTTATGAACGTCAAAACTACCACCGGTTCGGAAAACAACCCAGTCACCGAGAAGAACCGGCAAGAAACTCGATTGGGTACATCTTTTTAACATATATATATATATTTCAAATACATTATACGTTACAATACCGTTTTTAGTGGATGCACAGAGAGGAGTCAATTCCAGACGTCACCATCGTTCACGTATTGATCCACTCTATAGTAGCCTTTCGACACTAAAACCCGCTTGACATGGTGCTTAAATTTACAGTCCGGCAAATCGGTAATATGTTTTGGGACTTTATTGTAAAACCTAACACTATTACCTAAGAAACTATTACTGGTTTTGCTAAGTCTGAAACATGGGACGACCAGTTTGTCACAGTTTCTAGTATTTAGATCATGCCGGTCTTTTACAAAATGCACATTTTCAAAGTTTTTACGGACATACATTAAATTATCAAGAATGTATTGGGAGGGTAGAGTTAAGATACCGAATTCCTGGAACTTCGTTTTTAATGATTCGCGAGGTCCCATATTATATATTGCTCGAACTGCCCGTTTTTGTAATAAAAATATGGTGTCTACCTCAGCAGCCGTCCCCCACAGCAGAATACCATAAGACATTAGGCTATGGAAGTAAGCGAAGTAGACTAACCTAGCAGTGGCAATATCTGTAAGCTGGCGAATTTTACGTATTGCGTATGCAGCCGAACTTAATCTGTTAGCTAATTTTTTAATATGAGGGCCCCATTGTAATTTAGAATCTAGTGTGATTCCCAAGAATACAGCATTGTCAACTAACCCTACCAAATTCCCTTCGATCTTGATTCTACTATTAACCTGTCTAACATTTGGTAAGGTGAATCTCATACATTTCGTTTTATCTGTATTTAGCAATAAGTTATTTAACGCAAACCAATGACAAATTTCATTTAATGTATTATTCAGATGCCCAACCTCTGAATCTATCCGTTTAACTTTAAATATAAATATAAATTTAAATATAAATGAAAAAAACGTAAATGAGTATTATCAGTAAAAATGCATTGGATCTACTAAAAAACATGTTTAGCTTTATTATTTTTACTATTACTCTTTTGGTATTATTACATTTAATTATAGCGGACATTTCATTATATAGCGGGCCCGACGGAGGTTGTCCCGCTCGGGTCCTTATAATAAAAGAAACTTGACGAATTATATACCTAAACTTTCCTCATGAATCATATTATCTACTGGTGTAAATCAAATGAAAATCCGTTGAGTCCTTTTTCAATTTATCGCGAACAGACAAACAGACACGTGGCAGAGGACTTTGTTTTATAATATCTAGTGATGATTATTGCGTTACATTTCAATATATCAATATTAAATGACTTTACAATTATTTATGGATTTTTACATGTAGAAGAATTATTTCAGATTTCGGCATATTTCAGTCTAGAAACATGTTTCATTTGAATTCATCTGATTCTCTCACATTTTTACACTATTCTGGCCGAAAAAAATTACGTGACTTTTGTAGGAACCCTCTCCCCTCCTCACGTGAGATTTAGTGAGATCGGGCTTGAACTCATTTACATGGGGAAATCCCTAATGAATATCCATCCCGCCGGGCAGCTTAGGAAGGGTTATGGGTGATTCGCACGGACTAAAACCCCACCGTACCTTCTTACACCCTTGTAAATGGTAGAGCCACGCTTGCGTTTCGTTTGGTCAATGAGTGCGCCGGTGACCCACCTCCCCTTCCCCCAAACACAGTCTGGCAACGCACGTGCGATTCCCCTGGTGTTGCTAGTGTCTATGGACTGCGGTGATCACTTAAAATCAGGTGACCCGTGTGTTCGTTTGCCTTCTATGATAAAAAAAAACTCCTTTTGACCGGGGGAGCAGAGATTGCCTTACCGGCACTACGTCTTCCCCCCCGACAGTTGTTGGCACCTAAGGAACACCGAATACGGTCTGAGGGGTCAGGATGGTAGACTTCTCATCGGGAGTGGGCGCTAGACCCCCCTGACGAACTGTGGGAGTCGCATCGGTACAATGCGCCTCCACTACATGGACCTGTGCAGTATAAAGGGGACGCACATGGCCATGTCCGTGACCCCTGTTCCCGTAATGCACTCAAGTAATTAATCGGGGCCCCCTAAATTTATAAATAAAATTAAAGTATCTGTTCTTTGTCGTGGCTACTCTTAAAAATTGCCGTGTTAAAAACACTAAGAAAATATTTGATTAAATTATAACGCGTAATAAAAATTCCCAGATAAAGGAAGTGATCGGTCAATGTTAGGTTAATGTTTGCGAATATTCTGTAACAACACGTTTTGTAATTCCAAAGAATGTGACTAGAGAGCACTAGAACTATTTTTACCGTATCACGACAAAGTGATGTCACTCTACGTGGGGGTATTAATATTATTTTATTTCTAGCAGCCGATCTTCTAGTAGATTATTACTGCCATTGTCGAGTAGGTAATAAAATATTACAAAATGGTGGCCCCTTGTTAGAACTTTCGAGAGAGTTTTTGTCGCATCTCAGAGTCCATGCTCCGTGATATTATTTCCCGTCAACTTTATTTGCGCACAATAATCAAACTATATCACGTAAAACAGCGCCAATATTACAAACTATAGCGCCAAGTATCACAAGAATTTCAGTAAAATATAAAATAAATTACGTGACACTCCAAGATCCTGTCAAAAACTATACATGAGGGTAAATGCGAACCATAAAAAATTACAATCACTAAATCAAAACAAACAAATGTTACTGGTACTATAAATGATTTTATATGGAGATTTTGGCGGGATCTTAGTCCGACATGTAGTGGTATTTATATTTTATTCACATTCGTGTGTTATTTCGCTTTATATTTTGTAATATTGGCGCTGTTTTACGTAATATAGTTTGGTCATTGTGTTCTAGTGAATAATATCGTGGAGCATGGATTCTGAGATGCCACAAAAACTCCCTGGAAAGTTGTAACAAGGGCGCCACCGGCTTGTAATATTTTATTACCTACTCGACAATGGCAGTAATCATTTAGGAGATCGGTTGCCGAAAAAAATGTTTTTATATGTGTATGATACTGTTCAGTTGAGCTTAGACATCCTGCCATGATTCGTGATTATTTTATTTCTTGCAACCAATCTTCTAGTAGATTATTACTGCCATTGTCAAGTAAGTAATGAGTGAGCAAGTAAGTTTCTTACAGGCAACAGCCAAAGCCGAGGTGTGCCGCGCACCCTTGAGCTAGTTGTCAAAATAAAATCGGCTGAGTGCCTTAAGCGCTCGCCTTAGTAGTCCGGTGAAGCTGTTAAGACCTTGCGTGGTCAATAGCGTAGTCAGTTCGAAAAAAAAAATAAGTTTCTTGCGATCATTTCAATGTAGTAAAAAGATGGTGAGCCTCTTATTAGAACTTTCCAAGGAATTTCTGTGGCAAGGCAGAACCCATGGTCCGTGCCATTATTTCCCATCCATTTCACTTGTGCATAATAACCGAACAATATTATATATAATACTAGCGAGCCCGGAAGACGTTGTCCCGCCCTGATTATAAAAAAAATCCTTGACAAATTATATACCAAAACGTTCCTCATGAGTCAGTTTATCCATTGGTGAAAACCGCTTGAAAATCCGTTCAGTAGTTTTTGAGTTTATCGTGGACAGACAGACAGACTGACGCGGCAGGGGACTTTGTTTTATACTATGTAAAATACCACAGATATTACAAAATATAACATCAAATAACACAACATTATTAATAAAATATAAAAGCTAAGAGTTTAACTCGTTTTTTGATTAAGTGTGATTTAAGAACAGAAGCTCATAAGTGAACAAATGCTACTATTAGATGCACCTTTTTCCTGATTTCGAATATATAAAAAACCCAATACTACTAAATATGGCAGATGCATTATATTTCTCTGGACAGAAGTACACATGTCGCAGTTCAATTGACATTTCATATGTCATACGTCGGTTCATTGGTTATAGAGCTTGCGTGTTTTCTTAAACCTTAACCTTTTCTTAGTATCGAGATGATTACATCTAACACAATCATTACATAGTATAAAACAAAGTCCCCTACCGCGTCTGTCTGTCTGTCTGTTCGCGATAAACTCAAAAACTACTGAACGGATTTTCATGCAATTTACATCAGTAGATAATGTGATTCATGAGGAACGTTTTGGTATATAATTTGTCATTGATTGTATTTATAATCAGGGCGAGACAACGTCTGCCGGGCCCGCTGGTCTATACTAATAATAATAATATTATAAAGAGGTAGAGTTTGTGAGTTTGTGACGTTGTAAGGGGTAATCTCAGGAACTACTGGTCCGATTTGGCTATATATCATCACGCTAAGACATATAGGAGCGGAGCAGCAATGAAGAATGTTGCAAAATCGGGGTATTTTTTCCTTTTCAGAGCTTCCGCTGCGTCTTAGCGCAAAATAACCATTCCACGCGTACGAAGTCACGGGCAGAAGCTATTAACTAATTATATTATCTATAATCTATACTAATATTATAAAGAGGTAGAGTTTGTGAGTTTGTGACGTTGTAAGCGGTAATCTCAGGAACTACTGGTCCGATTTGGAAAATTCTTTCAGTGTTATATAGCTCATTTATCAGGGAAGGTTATAGGCTATATATCATCACGCTAAGACATATAGGAGCGGAGCAGCAATGAAGAATGTTACAAAATCGGGGTATTTTTTCCTTTTCAGAGCTTCCGCTGCGTCTTAGCGCAAAATAACCATTCCACGCGTACAAAGTCACGGGCAGAAGCTCCTATGGGTTTTAGCGTAATGATATATAGCCTATAACCTTCCCTGATAAATGAGCTATATAACACTGAAAGAATTTTCCAAATCGGACCAGTAGTTCCAGAGATTACCGTCACCTTACAACTTCCTTTACAAATTACCAATTACAAATTACCTTACAACGTCACAAACTCACAAATTCACAAACTCTACCTCTTTATAATATTAGTATAGATAATCTATACTAATATTGTAAAGAGGTAGAGTTTGTCACGTTGTAAGGGGTAATCTCAGGAACTACTTGTCCGATTTGGAAAGTTCGTTCAGTGTTATATAGCTCATTTATCAGGGAAGATTATAGGCTATATATCATCACGCTAAGACCCATAGGAGCGGAGCAGCAATGAATAATGTTACAAAATCGGTGTATTTTTTCCTTTTCAGAGCTTCCGCTGCGTTTTAGCGCAAAATAACCATTCCACGCTTACGTATTACCGCCCAACGTAGTGGGCACGGGTCGGCTAGTCTATTATAAATCATAAAGCACCAGCAAATCGGTCATATATTTTGTGACTTTGTTGTAAAACCTAACACTATTACCTAAATAAAATTGTGAGACATCGCGTGACTCCTGGTAGAACTGAAACATTGAAATTATTTAATAGATACCTATCTATTATTTAATAGATAATGCACAGAAGGATATTTTACGACAGGTACTAAACATAGCATAATCAAAAATATATATAGATGACTATCTATTTAATAAAAAAATATATTAATTAAATACACAATTTAAAAAAAAAATAAACATAATCACACAGCGTGGTGTCGCACAAAGTGGCGACGCGTCGTCATTTTTTTTAAAACTGTTTCGGCAAAATGACGCGACTGTACCTGATGGAAAGTACTGTACAGTCTATAAATAATGGCGCCCGTCGGTGTTAAATAACAACGGCAGTCGTCGCTATCATGCCGACCTGCACATGTGGTTCTTCAGGCTTTGAAGGACCCCATGTCATAAGTGGAAGGGAACACACTGGCTGACTGACAATTCCACATCTTCACAGTACGATAATGATAAGAATTTGGAACTTCTTCGTCCTTGCTTGGATGGTTGTCTTGGATGGTTGCTACTGTGAATATACGGAGACGCGTACCCTTCCGTGTAGTGGAAAGAAGAAGATGGGATGAGCTTAAACAACTCTTCAGAACACTCGCCATGATACAGACAATAAAACACGCTCAGTGAGGCGATGTCTCTTCGCAACTGAAGCGTTTCAAGGTTGATGGTAATGCCTGCATCATTCACAATACGAACAGCCCGTCGCTGCAACTTGTCTATCTATCAAGGAGGTATTGGGCGGAACCATTCCAGAGATGCGAGCAGTATTCCAAGCACGGCTTAAATTATGCCTTATAGAGAAGGTATAGTTGGCCGGGCGTGAAAAACCATCTCACTCTATTCAGGATACCTAATCTCTTATATGATGCGAAGATAACACTCCCAATGTGGCCCCTGAGGTTGAGGTCGCTTCGGATGTTAATCCCTAGGATGCTTAGGCTGTCACGTTTTGCAAGTGAGTCGTTCTGAAGAGGAGAAGAGGAGAAAACGGGGATTTTTTACAAGACAACATGCAAACCTGTGTTGTCTTGGCATTGAACTCAACCAAGTTGAGTTAAGTTGAGTTTTCATGCAACAATCGGTCTAACTCACCCCTATAAATGTTTCACATCAAAAACTGATACTAGGTTTCAAACATGAGACGACCAGAGATACAATGATATACGTAAGGAAAAACAATCCTTTTGCATACAAAAAGATAAGTGTTCAAAGAACAGCGGAAAATATGAGAGCCGGTAAACATTGCTGTTTGTATACCACGGCATTGATAGCAACTTTGCGTCATATGACACGTCCAGATCGTGATGGATAACGTTCTATTTGTCTCTTCGTTGGATGGTATTATGCAGTATTTTATTTGAATTATTACAGGGCTTTTGATTTGGCACGTCTTGACGTAGAGAAGACGTTTTATGGTAGAGCTATGCTGAAGCTATTACTGGTTTCAGCATGAATGGGTCGGCTCGTCCGGGGTACTACCACCCGACACACAGAAACACCGACGTGAAGTAACAGTGCTTCCATTGTTACGCTTCGTTCGGTTAGTGAGAGCGCCGGAGGCCCACCTCCGCTCCCTTCCTCTTTCCCCCTCCCCCTCAGGCTGGCGACGCACTTGCGGCTCTCTTGGTGTTGTAAGTGTCTATGGATGGCGGTGATCACTTAACATCAGGTGACCCACCTATTCACTTGCCTCCTATGACATATAAAAAAGACCGAGATATAAGCCCATCGTAACCGGACGTCTCTCCATTGTTTAACTTCGGTGATCGGACGAGAACCGGTATTTCAACGCTCTATCCAACACAGTGTGTACCCCTACCACTTTTTGTCACACAAAAAGGTTCGGGATCAGAAATTCCAAGCCTCCCAAAAGAAGTTCCATTTCAATAAAACAAGTTTTAACGAAATATTCATTGTTATGCAACCGCCAGTACACCAAATTTGTCTGCTCGAATTTCGACACTTGCACACACATACACACTCATATACAATAGAAGGAGACAGAGAGAGAAAGTCTGATGGAGTGGCATAACGAATTTTTCTTACGTGAAGATTTTTATCAATTAACTTTTATCGCAAACCGCGTTAAGAAATTTCGTTCCAAATTATTGTTACAGTTACTCTTTTTTTCGCATACACACACACATGCACAGTATAGAAAAATCCATAGAGAGAAAAGTTTCATGAAGTGCCATAACGCATTTTTCTTACGTGATGATTTTTATCAGTCAAATCTTTTCGCAAACCGCGTTAAGGAATATCGATCGAAAATATTGTTTAAAATATTTCAATTAGTCTTGCTTCAGTTCTGAATAACACCGTCCTTTGCTATATAAAACAACGGTATTTTAATTAGCATCCTAGTGTGAAAACGAACGAACGAAAATGCGCACACTTACTGTGATCAGTTTATTCTGCATCTTGGCGGCGGCTTCTTGCCAGAGCCATGACCTGTTCCTAGGCCAGCTGTCCTACGGAGATATTCTCGTATACAAAGTCAACGAATATAAATACGGCTTCCCGCTCATCGTCAGGACGAGTGATATAGAATTCCCCGAGTCTGGGCAACGAAGCATCTCATTAATAACCGCTGTGTACATCAAAGATCACTACACAGACGGAAATGGTGGATACCCGATAATCAAATCAGGCGGTGTCGGCCAGAAGTTCATAAAGTTGAAATTGAAGAGTCAAAGGAATCACGGATTCAACTTTACTATTAGTATTTACGGAAGATATTAATTAAGAAGACTTTGTAACTTAAAAAACAATAAACATTATGAGATTATAGAAGTGTTTTCGCGTATAGCGTGAAGTAAAAGTCGTGACTCGCGATAACGAGTCAAGTATTTATTGCTATAAATTAAATGAAGTATATTACAAAATAAACAACCAGACCAATTCATGAATAATTGTATTTCTATCTAAATATATATGCAATTGTATGCAAACATAATTGGTAAGTCTACTGATTTTCGACTTGTTATTTTAATATTTTAGACAGAATTTCGTATACCAAACGCATGAGGACTTTACGTATTCACTTACAATTAAATTAACAAATGAACCTATTATTATAACTAGTGGGCGCCCAGAGGTCGACATTCGACCATAGTTCATTGATTTTTTTAAATTAGAATTTTATTAGGGTTCTTTTGTCGAATGAAAAAGGGTAATTGGAACGTAAGAGTAAAATGATACATACAGTCGAGCATAGCAACCTCCTTCACAACCTCTTTTGAAGTCCTTTATTGACAGATGTCAAAATGTCTTTTTTATTTACATGTGTGTATATGTTGTGCAAAATTGAAGCAGTAGTGTGAGTAATGCATATTTTAATTAATTTAATGTACCTCTAATGCATTTTATATAAAATAAATAGCTTTCTGCACTTCTCCTCCATATTAACTTTAACTATGCCAAATTTCACGTTCATCCGTTCGCCCAATTCCGTTAAAAAGGGATACAAAGTTTAGGCTTCACGTATTAATTTATTATAATATCTAGAAAGTAAATAAAGAGTTTTATTTGTTAAGAGTTTCTTTTTTCAAACAATTAACTACATTGTTTGCTTCGTTACATACTTACATCGTTCTTATATTGTGTGTAATATTTACAGTTTATGAGGTCATAAAAAATCGAGTCACGGCTTTTAAAAGATCTTCTCATAGGTCACAATATATTGCGATACGATTTAATTCCATAAGGATTCCGGTAGTACTGTTTAGTAAAAACTGTATTAAAATGCATTGTATTATGTGCCAAATATATTTATTATATATATAACCGGTTAACTTTAGATACTTATATATTTTGTTAATCTTGTATTAAAGTTTAATCATTGTTTTAATTATGGTTTTATTTATTTTTATTATAATATTTATATAATTCAACTAGCTGACCTGCGCAACTTCGTCTGCGTGAAATCGGTTACCTATGATTGTATTTGCAAACTCGAAAAATATTTAAAAACCTACAACCCGATTACAGTGACTCCCACCTTTTCCAACTGTGAAACCAAATAATTCAGGGACACATTCACATACCTAGCTGGTTTAGTGAAATGATTTAGACGTATGTGGAAGAAATTTCGATGAGGCGGACATAGCGCCGTCTGTCATTCTGCAACATCCGACCGTTGAATTATTTGGACATTGTTGTTCATACAAATATACTAAAATCGCGAATAAAAAATTGGAGGGTGGGGTTAGGAAGGTATTTTTTGATGTCAAATAAAAAAAATACAAAAAGAAAGAGAAAGTCTGGCTACAAACACCCTAATTAGGTATAGGTAGAGATATAAAATATACTCTACGACCTATTCTCATACCTACCAAATATATATATAAGATTAATATTGGAACAAAGAATAACATTTGTATGTGTTGCTCCTTAAACATAGAAAGTTTATTTATTGCATAATAAATTACATAAAACTATGCTAAATTACATAATTACCTACATATATACCCACCTGTAAACATAGAAACGACTTTAAAAGTTTATCTTTTAAAATTTTACTTTCTACAAGTTTTCTTTAATATTTTATCAATTACTTTGACATGACATTACGTTTATTTTTAATATACTAAATTTATTAGAGAGTTTGTAACTGAAAGATAAGGAAGCTCCATGTAATATTTAAGAAATATATTTTCTTTACATATATATTTAAGATTTCATAAAAATCGGTCCAGCCGTTTTGGTGGAGTTCAAACACTAACATCGTGACACGAAATTCAAAACAGAACACAATTATTCCATTGTTTTGAATTTTCACTTCTGTCGGCAGTCCTTACGACTGTCGCGACATTTATTTATTTCCATCTTTAAAAACTATACATTACTGACTTTTTATCATGTCCTTCTATATTATCAAAAATATTGCCTAAGCCAGACGATAACTTATGTAAAATGCCAAATACAATACAATACAATACAATAGGTACAATAAAAATATCTTGCATATAACAACCGATTCAAATTATTTAAAGCTGTCGTCATCAGGATAATGACGTATCTCAGGAAATACAATAAAAATATCATGAAATATTCGCGAACTAATTATATTATTTTACCTTGGAAATATGTATATATTTAAGCATCGTTAAACATTTAGTGTTATTACAAAAAAGTTAAATACGTATTAAATACTTGGTTTCAAAAAGTTTCCTAATAAATGCACCGCGCTCGGCCGAGGCAAGTTCGCGTTATCCTTTTTCACAAGTCTAACCTTTTTTTTTTCACTGCCTAGGGCACTACGTCTCCTCACCCGGAAGGTGCTGGCTCCTCATAAGGGCCCCCTTCTGCGGCCTGAGTGGGTCAAGATAGTAAGCCCCACAGGGAGGGACTTTTTACACATCTAAATACAAGCCGGTTTAACTTCTGGAGCACGGCCAACAAGGCGCCCAAAAAGATTTATTTAACTTAAAATTGATTATTACCTTACTAGGTCATCAGAAACCTATAGATATAAATAAAATTTGTTGTTTGTTTGTTTTAATTTTTGGAAATGACTTAATCGATTTTAATGTCATTTTTATTGACAGATATAAGATATTTCAAAGTATCAACTTAGCAGCGTATTTATTCGCTTCTTCATAAGGATTAGGCAGAAGTGATAAAATTTAATAGTTAGAATAGAAATCAGCTTTAAAATCGAACCAAATATCAATAATTTCCAATTCATTTTACCAGGATAACAGAAATTTACAGAGCAATTTCCTTTGCATGGTTGATAATATTACATATTAGCTTTGGTAACGGATATTACAAGTTTCTTGCGATTGTTTCAATAAACTAACAAGACGGTCGCAGACTTTTTTGAACTTTTCAGAGAGTTTTTATGGTATAGGTGGTAGACCCACGCTGAAGCTATTAATGGTTTCAGCATGAATTGGTAGGCTCCCCGGGGTAGTTTTTTTTTTTTATCGTAGCACGGCAAAGTGACTTTACTGTGCCTGATGGTGAGCACAGTATAATCTAAAAACAATGGCGACCACCGAGAGACACACTATCCCCCACCGGTCGCCGCTGTAGTACCATCCTCTCACAGAAAACCGACGACGTGAAGTAACAGTGCTTGCATTGTTGCGTTTCTCTCCCCTCCCCTTCCTCCTTCCCTTAATCCCCCTCTCCCCCAAGACAGGTTGGCAGCGCACTTGCGACTCCCCTGGTGTTGCAAGTGTCTATGGACGGTGGTGATCACTTCACATCAAGTGACCCACCAGTCCGTTTGCCTACTATGATATAAAAAAAAAAGTCAGAATCCATGCTCCAAGGTATTATTTCCCATCCAATTCACTTCTGCACAATAACCAAACTATATTATGTAGAACACCACCAATATTACCAAAATATAGAGCAAAAAAACCTAAGGTTATGAATAAAATATAAAAACCACTACATGACATTCCAAGATCCCGTCAAAAAGTCTAATACTTTATTAATAAATTGTAATAATTCCGTTATGTTACAGTAATATGGGATTACTGGAGTTCGAGAAATGGTCCAACCAGCCCAATCTGTTCTCTGAGAGTTCACGGATTTGCGCTCGTATCCGCGGCCTGACTCCTGGACAGCGTCGCATCTGCAGGAAGCACAAAGACCACATGCCGGTCGTCAGCGACGGCGTCAAAACTGGCATCAACGAGTGCCAATACCAGTTCAAAAGCAGACGGTGGAACTGCACAGTTTCTCCCGATGAAACCGTGTTCGGACCTCTGACATTAATCGGTAAGTGTGATTATCATCACATCAGTTTGTAAGAGACCCACTGCAGATTCATAGGCCCCTTCCAGAAGAGAGTATGATAAATATGCTACGTCCACCGATATCAGCGATTTGAAACTCTGACAAATCCACAGTACAGTTTTGGGTGTAAGGGGTGTCAAATAACATCATAAGACTTGAGACACCCAAGCCAACCTCACCTGCACGTAGTGCATCCCGCTGAATAACAAACGAGGCAATGGCGAAAGCGGGATGGTAGGGTTTTACAGCCTGACTGGGTCGCAACCATCATGTATATGGCGAAAAAGCCCGTCATAGTGATTCGCTTCCTGGGGTCGCGTTTCGGGATCAGCCTGTGCATATCCAGCTATTCGCAGGCCGGCATGACAGCGGCGACCAGCGATGGATAGAGTGTCATTCGGTGGTCGCCGTTGTTTTTGGACTATACTGTGCTTGCCATCAGGCAAAGTGCAGTCACTTTGCCGTGCTACAATAAAAAAAATCTATATTTTTCCACATACAGTGACACTACAAGAGCATATCTCAGGTTCAGATTTCCTCACGATGTTTTCCTTCATCGTCAGCCGATATTGCTACTAATTTAAATTAGCGAAAATACGCGAACTTCGTAAAATTTGTTGTCATCGCTCTCGTTATTTAATATCAGATGGGATTCTCAAAAGCTAAATTCTTATAAAGTATATAAAAAAAGGAAAACAAACTCCAAACTCCACATTCACAATCTTCTGCCAATAAGAGTGTAGATCTAACGTGTCTGTAGTTTTTGTATTTTTGTGAAAAATATCGTTGCTTGTGTCTAGGAATAAGTAATAGAATACATTTCAATATTTTTTTTAAATGTCTGTCTGTCTGTTTATATGAACACGTGGATTAACTAAAGTACTACGTTCACAATAAAACATCACTAAGAAAACCATAAAGCATATCCTCAAGTAACATGTAGTCTTGGTCTCATTAAAATCGGTTCAATCTATGAAAATATATTGTAAATTTTAATGACGATGCGATTTAAGTAGACAAGTAAATAGTAAGTCTTGGACTTAAATGGACATTGAGATGAATTTATTAGTTACTGTTTTTTTACATTAGATTCCATGGGGACGAAGTCGCGGGTACAGCTAGTTAATTAATATTAGTAATGATTTTGCACAACTGAAGTAATAAGTTCTCAAGATTGAGGCTATTTGTAACCCACAAATCGAATTTTATAAGCCCCTTAAGTACTCGAACCTAGACTCAATCAATGACCTCCAATAAATCAAAGAAAGGAGGTTTATTTTTATAAAAAAAAGTATTAGTTTCCTCGAGATATTATTCCGAGACAAATATTTATTAAGAGAAGTAGGAAATAAATTCTATCAGAAAAGACAATGAGACCGTTAAAATAATAAAAAATATCGTAAAAACAGTTCCGAGATGATGTCATTCTCTGTATTCGTGAAATGAAAAATACGTTATAATATTATTGTTTCTTTATTTAGTACTGTCAGTTCTGATTTTCACTTCTTTGAATGCTAATGTTGCCAAGTTTTTTTTAAGTTTTCCTTATTCGTGGGTAAAAAATTGTAACCAGTTTTATTCGCCGCTGAAAAATTTTATTATTCGCGTATTGAATGTCAGTAATATGTGCCTAATAGGTTTCTATAATAGGTAAGAATGAAATCAGCGTCAAGATGTACTCAACTGAGATATTACTATATTACGAGATTATATATACGAGATATACTAAATTTGACTGCTATAAGAACATTCATAATATTAACACAAGATCTTAAAATAAGAAACACTGTATCCCTTCCTAAACATAAATCAGTAGGTTATGAAGGTAGTTTCAAATATACGGCGTCAAAAATTTGGAATAATATACCTCCTCCGTTACAGGCGAAAAGCAAATTTATATTTAAAAAATTAATTAAACAAGAAATTCTTGAGCAACAAAGATTAGGTCATTTATAATTATAATTTCATTAAAAGATTTCGGTTTAAAGAATTTATTTCTCAAAGAACATAGTTCACTTATTGATACTTAAAAAACATTAAAATAATTGTTAAGCTAATCATCCAGTGTTAGAAAAGATACAAAATTGTTATAAAATATTTCTTATGCTAAAATACTGACGAAAGAGAAGACAAAACATGTACCGCTATGAAGAGAGTAAAATACAGATTAAAAAAAAATACAGTTAAAAAAGTGTAATAATTATACATGATGTAAAATCTTTCACAAATTTCTAGCGGGTCTGATATTTCTTTAGATTCCATGAACAATTTTGATGGAGCTAAATTAGGTTTTTTTTTGTTATTACTTAATTCGTAAATTAATTTCCACATCTTTTTTGGTTTATTTTTACATATACTAAAAATCCGGAAATAATAGTTTTTTTTTTGTGGTTTTAATTTTCATCTGTAATTTATTTCTTTCTTCTAAGAATTTGAAATATACATTTGCCTTAAAGTCATAATATTCGTTTCTCTGTAAATTTTTTCTGATGAAGTTAAAGTATTATAATTAAAAAGTATTTTTATAACTTTATTTTGTGCAATTTGTAATTCTTTTAATGTGGATTTAGCAGTACATTTCCCCACACTTCAATTAGGTAATCTAAATGTGACTTAATAATGGCATTATAGATTAAGTAGCGTGTTTGCATAGGAACGTGTTTGCTATATCCACGTAAGCAATAGGAAAGGGGATTCAATTTATTTTTCAGGTGTTCAATATGGTTGTGCCAAGATAATTTATTATCTAATTTCAGTCCAAGATACTTCTCACACTCACTTTTTTTAATAATTTCTCCGTGTATTTTTAATTGGGCATGGTTATGTATTTTTTTATTTTTTGCTGAAAAGATGACATATGAAGTTTTTGATGTATTAATTGTTAAAAGATTATAATTAAACCATTTATAAAGCTTGTCCAGATCGTTTTGAGCTTCTTGAATAATAGTGTGTATTGAGTTACCAGCATAGAATAGACTTGTATCATCAGCGTAAAGTGTTATTTGCCCTGATAGTCCTAATTCACCAATACCGTTAAGATAGATTAAAAAGAGTAAAGGTCCTAAAATGGAGCCTTGTGGAACACCAAATTCAGTTATTTTGGGAGTACTAATATTATTGCCTATTTTTACTACTTGTTGGCGATTTCTAAGGTATGACGACAGTATATCATATGCATTATTTATAATTCCAATGTTTTTTAGTTTAAAAAGTAAAAGTTTGTGGCTTACAGTATCAAAGGCTTTTTTTAGATCAATAAATATCCCTAAGACAATTTGTTTTTTTTCTATTTTATTTTTAATATTCGTAACAAGATCAATAGTAGCTGCTAATGTATTAGATTTTTGTCGAAAGCCAAATTGTCGTTCGTAAAGAAAATTAATTTTATTTAAGTGATTTTCTAATCTTGTATAAATTAGTCTTTCATATATTTTAGAAAGTACAGGTAGTACCGATATAGGGCGATAATTATTAGGACCTGTTTTTAAACCAGATTTATAAATTGGACTAATTTTAGCTAATTTAAGAGAGTCAGGAAAGACACCGGTAGAAAAGGATTTATTTATGCAATTAACCAGGTCTTCTATTATTAGTGATTTTATACATTTAATACTTTTAGTTGATATGCCATCTATACCAATAGAACTATTCGAATTTAATTTCTCTATTAATTTATTTACTTCAGTGACTGTGCAATGTGCCATAGATGTGAGATTATTATCCGTTTGTGTATTGGTTTTATTTGCTGTAAATACCATATTATTGTGATAAACTTGTGGGATTTTGTTCGCTAACTTCTTGCCTATTGTCGAAAAAAAGATGTAAAATCTTTCACAAATTTCTAGCGGGTCTGATATTTCTTTAGATTCCATGAACAATTTTGATGGAGCTAAATTAGGTTTTTTTTTGTTATTACTTAATTCGTAAATTAATTTCCACATCTTTTTTGGTTTATTTTTACATATACTAAAAATCCGGAAATAATAGTTTTTTTTTTGTGGTTTTAATTTTCATCTGTAGTTTATTTCTTTCTTCTAAGAATTTGAAACGTAGATCTCGATTTTCTGGTTCGTTTTTCAGTTTTCTCCACATTATATTTCTACTATTTATATTTTGTATAATATCTTTGTTTATCCAATCTTCTTGGGGTAGGTTTAAAATTTTTGTTTTAATTTAATTTGACGCATAATTCACAATATCATTAACAATATGTAACGCTTTTTTATCTTTTTCCCTCATATTCAAATTCAAATTATTTTAGTATGGGCCCCTTAATTTATTTATATGTATAGCAATAGATAGATATTTTGTTCGCCCTTTATCGCCATCTTTAGGTTATAATCCACAATATGCCGCGCCGGAGCGTCCATGGTTCGATGGATGAACCTACTAACTACGTAATCAGTCACATCGGTATAGTAGACACAGGTGTGGGTGTGTCTACTAAGACTAATATTAGCAAAGGCGGCAATACGCTGACGCTGCGTCTCATTGTCAAGGTTTTACTTTTTTACGGTTAAGGTTTTTTTGTACACTTATACTATGGCAATATATATATTTCTTTCTTTCAAAAGATATATCTTGTCTTTGTATGACCTTTGATAAAAGCCGCGCCACGCAGCTTCTGATTTAGAAAATACCGCGTTTTGCTAGGGCTGCATAGCTAGGGTCTTTTATATAAGCCACAATAATACGTACACGTTCTTTTATAATGAACTATGTTATTTTAAGCAGTATTATAGGTGCAAATATGAGTATGTTTGTTTGTTACGCTTTCACTCCTTAATTATTCAACCGAACATCATGAAATTTTTCATTCGCAAAAAAAATATAAAACGTATATATATATATTGTGCAAAAAAAGTCGAAATTTTTTTTCGCTCTCATCCCAAAGTATATAGAATATATCCAAACTAAAATTCTGTTCAAAGGACTGCTCTTAGGTTGTAGGTGGTAGATCTACGCTGAAGCTATTAATGGTTTCACCATGAATGGGTCGGCTCGCCCGCGGTACTACCACAGAAAACCGACGTGAAGTAACAGTGCTTGCATTGTTGCGTTTCGTTCGGTCAGTAAGAGCACCGGAGGCCCACTTCCCCTTCCCTTACTCTCCCTCTCCCCCAAGACAGGTTGGCAGCGCACTTGCGACTCCCCTGGTGTTGCAAGTGTCTATGGACGGTGGTGATCACTTACCACCAGGTGAGCCACCTGTTCGTTTGCCTGCTATGATATAAAAAAAAACTTAATTTTAATTTTAAGAGGTCCTCCATCGAACTTTAAATTTTCCCAAATAAATAGGTTTCTTGTGATACTATTGTTACCTACAAACTGTGAAGAAATTTTATTTTGTTAAAATGGATGGATTTGTCACATTAAAGTGAAAAAAAATTATTACAAAAAATTAATTGAGTCAAATTTCTATTGTTAATATTTAAGTTTCTACGGATCTTTGAAACTTCAAATTTTTTTATTATTTTTCTTTTTTTATATTTTACGGCTTAATTATCAAAGATAAAATAAAAATCTTTTCACGCTCTATAGAAAATACCTTAAAAAAATTTCTGTATCTGTATTATAATAAAACTGTAGCAGAGCCAAATCTGTACATTAAATATTTTTTGAAAATTTGTATAGGGGCCTACCCCCTTTGTTGTCGATATAGAAGCCAAAAATAAACCTTTGAAAATGTCTGTCTGTCTGTCTGTCCCTGTGAACGCGCATCACTCTGAAATTACTGAACCGATTTTGACGAAACTTGGCACAGTGATAACTAATGTTACGACATTACATTTAGGATATTTTTTGTCGCATAAAACGCAAGGGATTCTCCAGGATCTGCCTGTTTGTCTGTCCCTTTAATTAAACACGTATCACTCTGAAAGTACTGAACCAATTTAGACGAAATTTGGCACAGTGATAACTAATATTACAAGGTTACGGCTACATGACATTTCTGTGCGTAATTATAGACCACATATGAAACATTAATGTAGACGAAACTGTCACTTATATGTTGTTACATTAATTTCATTGTATAAAAAAATTTTTGTTACACAAAGGTAACAAGATTTATTTATCTATCTATCTTCTATCTATATTATAATAAAACTGTAGCAAGGTCAAATCTGTACATTAAATTTTTTTTGAAATTTTTTATCGGGCTAGACTTCGTTACCCCTGGTGTTGCAAGTGTCTATGGACGGTAGTTATTACTTAACACCAGGTGACCCCCCTGTCCGTTTGCCTCCTATGACATGAAAAAAATACATTATATTTTTAATTTACCCTCTTTTATGTTAAAATAAAATAATATTTAAAAAAAAGTATGTGTGTACTTATGTACACGCGTTAGAAGTTATACTTCTTTGGAGTAACGTGTAAAAATCTTTTCAACAATTTTATCTTGCGCCTTATTCTACGTTTGTAGAAAAAACGACATTAACAGTAGAAGAAAGGTATTTAATACATTAAAAGTTTTAATATAAAGAACAAATACAAAGAAACAAAATGTTCACTATAACTAACTTCAGGGTGTCGGGTTTTCGTGACGGTGTGCGCGCGCATCGTAAAAATTTACTCTCATCATTTTTCTGTGACGGTGTACGCGCGCATCGTAAAAATTTACTCTCATCATTTTTCCCTAACGCGCCAAAAGAAGTATAACCAATAAAATTACAGTTATCTTAACGTGGTTTGAACGTACTTCTTTATTTACAAAAAAATAGCACCGGGCACATTATTGTTAATATCAAAAATGTCTGGCAATAATAAATTCATGTTTTAGTTGCGTTTCAAAGTTAGTGAAAAACAAAACATTCTAAAATTATATAAAGTTCAATATTTTTGCCTGTAAAGGTTTACCGGCAGCCAATTCGCTGTCGAAACCGTTGCCTAGCTCTTAGACAAATAGTCACAGGCAAGTGACAGATGACACATGTTGCTCATATCTTTTTAATATTTATGTTTTTCTTTAATACAATGTAGTGTGAAAAAGTTTTAATACAAGTTGAAAATAGTTATGATGTCATTCAGTGTTTAATTTATCATTATTTATTTTATGAATATATTTTAACGTTTAAATTACAATTTAACTCTATCAACTTGATATTTTATAATGTAAACTATACTGAGCGTATAGTAAACGCCTACAAAAAA
The DNA here is from genome assembly GCA_015888305.1 of Antheraea pernyi. NCBI lineage: Eukaryota > Metazoa > Arthropoda > Insecta > Lepidoptera > Saturniidae > Antheraea > Antheraea pernyi. Next base: position 512,747 of record MU158781.1, on the reverse strand, counting down.
GGGAAAGGAACTACGTTCCAATTGGAGGTCCATGGACCTCTCAAGCTTTTTTTACATTACTGCCAATATACGTAGGTTAGTTTTTATTTTAATTGAACCCGGTAGATGATGTTACGAACGGGTTGTAGGCTTATTGGGACAGAAGGTACTGGGACAACGTACTGGGAAGACATTTATCGGCAATATATGTAGGTTATTTTTTATCTTAATTGGACCTGGTAGGTGATGCTGCGAACGGGTTTTAAGCTTATTTTAAAATATTTCTCACATATCAACTGGGTATATATTTAAGTGAGTCCCTGGATAGTTGGGATTCACAATTTGAAACAGTAGGTATCGCTGCAATCGGGTTTTGAGATTTATTTATATTTTTCGCGTTTAAAAGTATAATTGAAACCGGTAATAACCGATTTGGTGCAGACGAAGTCGCACGGGTCAGCTAGTCGATAATAACAACATAGTTACAAACTTCACAAACAAAGAAACTTCTTTGCCTTATAGATATTAAATCATTACATAGTATAAAACAAAGTCCCCTACCGCGTCTGTCTGTCTGTTTGTTCGCGATAAGCTCAAAAACTACTGAACGGATTTTTATGCAGTTTCCACCAGTGGATAAAGTGATTCTTGAGGAAGGTTTTAGTTTATGAATTGTCAAGGATTTTTTTATAATCAGGGCGGGACAACTTCTGCTGGGCCCGCTAGTTATATATATGAGAATGCTTACGAATAATATACTATACGAAGTCCCGTAATATTACACTAACTATACATTTACTTATTTTTGTATATTACTAGACCCAGACAGGCACTTATATATATATACTTACATACACATGAAGACATACATGGGGTGTAAGGGGTGTCGAATAACATCATAAGACTTGAGACACCCAAGCTAACCACACCTGCACGTCGTGCACCCTGCTGAATAACGAACGAGGCAATGGCGAAAGCGGGATGGTAGGGTTTTACAGCCTGACTGGGTCGCAACCACCATGTATATGACGAAAAAGCCCGTCATAGTGATTCGCTTCTGCTGGTCGCGTTTCGGGATCAGCCTGTGCATATCCAGTTTTACGCAGGCCGGCATAACCGCGGCGACCGGCGTTTGATAGTTCCTCTCTCGGTGGTCGCCATTATTTTTCGATTGTACTGTGCTTACCATCATAGTGCAGTCATTTTACCGTGCTACAATTAAAAAAAAAACCTACCTTACATGTAACGCGTAGAGTGTAACGAAAATTTCTGCCATAAGAAGTTTATCCGTGAAAAAAAGATAAAAAAATACAATTCCTTAAACAATGACCTGAAGGTAAGGATGTCTTACGCCTCATAAGACACTGCACCCGAGAAAAGTAACTGAAGTCATCTCTTCCTATTTTTAAAAAGAAATATGTAATTCACAGATTAAATGACTATGGATAAATGAAAAACGATCAATAATATAATGCCAAAGACCAATAATAAATGACTCTTAATGAATGAACAATGACCATAGGTACCATGAACCATGACCAGCCGCATTGTTTTTTAGGAACCTTTTGGACGAATGGCGCAGTATTTACATATGATGTCGCAGACGATCAATGCAGTATATTGTTTACCATTTCCCAACCCAACACCAATATTACGCAGATATGTACTTAACATGTATGTTAAATTTGGGGGATCCGTTTGGGTTTCCAGGGATAAGCTCTCCTTTCCTCCCGCGTGGTACATATCCCCCTCCGTCCACGAATTAAGACGGCCCTGGTAAACGATTTTCAAGGAATATATCATTGGTAGTACAATGTAACAGTTGTAGGAACTAACTTTAGAGCTGTCTACATAAATCAGTAACTGTCGCTCTGGCATAGATTTAAGAGCACTTCCGTTGGTTGTTGAACAGAGAGACGGAGAATTTTCTGAATTTCAATTGTCTAGCGGAAATACGTGTTTTATTTACTTTATGTAATGAAACGAAAATGTGTAACGGAAAAGAGATAGCACGAAATATATACAAAGAGAGAGAGAGTAAGAAACATTGAAATCTATAACACATTACTTTCTTTCGTAACGTAGGGACTATCGTGCTCTGTTAAAACTTATTATGTGTGGTGTATTATTAAGATTGTTAATCACTACATATAAAGTCCTCTGCCACGTCTGCCTGTCTGTTCGCGATAAACCAGTAAATAAAGTGGTGCATGAGGAAGGTTTTAGGTATACAATTTGTCAATTTTTTTTTATTAACAAGACGGAACAACGTCCGCCGGTACCGCTGTACTTACCTAATCTTGCCATAAATACTGAAACAAAGAAAAAAATATTTCCTATTGTAAATAACATTTATTACCTTTACAGTGTGTTAGTTTAATACATAAATATAAAACAATTTAAAATATAAAAAGCTTATTCGATTGGTCTCCATTGGCTGCAATGTAACAGTATTTATGGCCAGACTAAGTATATATATATATTCTTCTGTCTGTTGGTATGTAACTGAACTCCTTCTAAATGGCTGGACAGCTTTTGATGATTTTTTTTGTGATAACACTCAAGTCAGGTGTATTCGTGAATGGTTTAGATTCCCAATTGGACCCGGTGGCGCTACAGTTGTTAGTTGTTTTTTTTTTATCAAAGCCGGGTCCGCTAGTATATTAGAATACACAAGATATATAAGACAATGCCTAAAATGAATATTTACCGCCTCCATACTCTATTCATCTCATTCGCTTATAATTAATCAGAATACTAAGTTACACTTTTATCGCGTGTTTACTACGGACAACTTTTTTATTTGTTGCCAGCTTCGAGAGAAACAGCATTCACGCATGCTATCACAGCGGCGGGTGTCTCATTAGCAGTGTCCAGGGCATGTCGTGACGGCCGGCTGGCTAGCTGTGGTTGTGGCCAGTCGACACGACCACGGAACTTACACAGTGACTGGGTTTGGGGTGGATGCGGTGATGACCTTGAATATGGTTACAAGTAAGTTTGATATCTCCTTTATCGTCTATCTATCGTATTTATTTACTTGCAATTGTGGATCATGTAACATACGCTAAAGTGCAACTGAGTGGTACTACAGCGCTGATTTTCAATGGGGGGCCATAACAATATACGGACGTGTAGTTGGTGATTTAACAAAAATATTACATAAGTATATAAATACTAGCCGACCTGTGCCCACTTCGTAGGGCGGTAATAGGCATTATCAAGCTACAACTTTTCTCTAGAACTCAGCCATATATATCTCATAAATTAAGCGTTGGTAAGAAACGTTTTCGTTCGACCATATTTCTCCAACTCCCCAGATATTACCCCTTACAACCTCACAAACCTTACCTCTTTATAATATTAGTATAGATAAAATAATTAGTTAATAGCTTCTTCCCGCGACTTCGCACGCGTGGTATAGTTATTTTGGGCTAAGACGCAGCGGAAGCTCTCAAAAGTTAAAAATACCCCGATTTTAAAATATTTTTCATTGTTGCTCCGCTCCTATTGCCCTTAGCATGATGACATATAACCTATAACATTTCTTGATGAATGAGCTATATAACACTGAAAGAATTATTTAAATCGGACCAGTAGTTCCTGAGATTACCCCTTACAACGCCACAAACTCACAACGTCCCAAACTTTACCTCTTTATAATATTATAATTAATATAGAAGTATAGATAAACGATATTAAATAAAAACATTTCTGCCATTGTCCAGTTGGTTATATTACAATTATATTACATTTTTTTTTACATTATTTCAATGAACTAACAAGACTGTGGCCGTCTTGTTAGAACTTTCCAGAAAGTTTTTGTGGCAAGTCAAAATCGCTGCTCCGTGGTATTCTTTCCCGTCCACATCACTTGTGCACAATAACCAAATTAAATCCAATAAAAAATATTACGTAGAACACCAACAACATTACCATTTTTTTTTTGTGATAATAAATAAAATCATTAAATTAAAATTACAGTAACATAATACTAATGAGCAACAAATAAAACAGAATTCTACAAGGCAGGTTGATGTAAAAATAAGTTTGTTTTGTTAAAATGTAACCTCCTAGCAACAGCAGAGTTTTCGACGGGATCCTAGTCGATCATGTAATGGCTTTTATATTTTATTCATAATCTTGTGACATTTGGCTTTATATTTTGTAATATTGGTGGCGTATTACAATACAGTTCGGACATTATTTTTTTTTATTGTAGCAAAATGTCTGCACTGTGCATGATGGTAAGCACAGTAAAATCCAAAAACATTAGCGACCACCGAGTGACACACTATACATCGCCGGTCGCCGCTGTCATGCCGGCCTGCGAACAGCTGGATATGCACAGGCTGATCCCGAAACGCGATCCGCAGAAGCGAATCACTATTACGGGCTTTTTCACCATATACATGGTGGTTGCGACCCAGTCAGGCTGTAAAGCCCTACCACCCAGCTTTCGCTATTGCCTCGTTCGTTATTCAGCAGGGTGCACCACGTACAGGTGAGGTTGGCTTGAGTGTCTCAAGTCTTAGATGTTATTCGACACCCCTTACACACTGTATAAGTGCCCCAGTGCATAAGTGAAGTGGATGGAAAATAATACCATGGAGCATGAACTCTGAGATGCCACAAAAAACTCTCTGGAAAGTTGTTTGAAGAGGGCTAACATCTCGTTAGAGTGTTGACGCAAGACACTTGTTGTATTACCCACTCAACAATGGCAGTAATAAAGTGGATATTTCTTGCCAAAAATAAATTAAAAGAAAAAAAATAGTTGACCACGCGAATTTTGTGCAAATGCGTACATAGTACATACTTATAGACTTACCGCCTAAAATACTTAGTGTAAGACCGTAAAAATCTGCACGCATATCCATTGTACACTGTATGTGAGCATTAAGGAAGAAGTATTAAACATATAGGAGCTTTGTTGGGCTAATTAACTACTATAAGATTCTAGACTGACACGGACAGCGTAATAATGATACTCGGAGTGCATGAAATAGACTATTTATTTATATGACCATATAAGGTATTTATATGGACACGCGATATTTCATTTATTGGTTCAATTGTTTGAACGACATTCTATTTACAATATTTGCAAAAGTTTCAGCCAGACTGCCAAAGAGGATGACATACTCGGTAGCTACAAACATTTAACCATCAAGGGTTGAAAAAAAAGGGTATGGAAGTCAATCATTCTTGCGCATCTATAAAAAATTGTAGTTACAAATTCAGTTAGAAAGTTATAAGGGTGTCTTTCATATTTTTTCAAACGAAACAAATATCTTATGTAGGTCATAAAAATAGAAACACGCAAGAAGCCGCGGACGACTGCTAGTATAAATATAATATAATGTGTTACTTATGTTTCTAAGTAACCGTTAACTTATCTTGGAACTAAAAACTACACGACCCTCCTAAAGTTATGCAAACCGGATACTTCTTACTATAATTTACTACAACTATCTTCAACACAACAATAATAGTGTCAATATTTTTAATACCCTAGTATTAAAAAAAAAATTATATTATTATGTGTAAACAGAATCCTAGTAGTACCTGTTTGCAGTTGCATCAAAAACATTCTCGCGGCTCATAAACTCCTAGTACTTTTTCCCCCACTATATGGAAAATTTTGCCCGCGGAAAAGTCTATATTAGATTTCTCCCGCGACATCGACTCCATATTTTTTTATATATTCAGAGTGAAAAGGTAAATTTTATTGGTATTTGGACTGGTAAAGATATGGAGGCCAACAGACAGACATACTTTAAAATCATTGTTATCGATTTTCATTTCAATTCGGTCACAGGACTCATTGTTTCGTTTAAAATTTCCAGAACGGTTTTGGTCAAACCAAAAATGCACTATACGTTCATACATTGGTCTATATATCTTTGATATTATGTGTCGTTGGTACTACGTTGGTACCATAAGGGAAGAAAGCAATATCAAAGAAAATTCGAATGATAAGAAAACAAATAACTATGTAACTGAACTTTTGGCGGCACCTTAGTCAATCATGTAGTGGCTTGTTAAGCTATTGCATAGCTTCTATCGCGGGCCTCAAGCGTGGAGACCGAATCCAAAAATTCCGTAACGAAAAAAACTAACACGGGGGGTGTTACCATGTAGTTCGGCCGAGCGTTCGCTTAACATGTATATGGTACGACTGTACAAAGCTCGCACGGATCGAGACGAGCTGCTCCGAAATCGGACGAATATGTAATCAGCTGTTTGTGAGAAAGTATACTGGTATATAGGTATTTATCATCTATGTACAACAGTGAATATCTGTACTCGTGTAATTTGTGTACAAAAGTGTTTTAAATATGAATAAACAAAGTGCATTTATTATTGAAGAAAGTCACGAAAAAATAGTGAAAGAAAATGAGTGAGTACTCTATATGCATACATTTTATTATTATTATCAAATGCAGTATTATTTTTTGTTTTGTTAATTTATATATAAACTGCTATAAAGATAACCAATATTTTTGATATTAAAAAAAAAGCGATATTAAAAGTAGCTTTCTTTTATATGCACACACACGTATAGTTTAAATTCTCAATGAAACCATTAAACCAAGCACGTGTACTATTTAGTACTTTTATTTTTTATGTATAGGTAATACACATTAATGCCGCGCAGAGAAAGTATATATGATATTATTATATCTATATAAATGTGCATCGCGCGAAATACGATGATTAAACTCTTAATATCGTTATTTTTGTTCAAATTTTTTGAATGAATTATTTCAATTCAAACGAGATACTGTTCCAAAAGGTGGGGTAGCTATTTACCAAAATAATAATAATGTTACTAATGTTATGACTCCGAATATTGAAATAAATATTGCACACGGTTGCGATGTTAATGTTAGGAGCTCATTTGTTGGAGATATTTGTGCGTGCTTATGCAAACTTAGAAATGGCCTACACATAGTCATGGTAGCAATCTACATTTCTCCGAATCCAAAATTGGACGAGGTAGAGCATTTTATTCATCGCACTTTACTGGAGTACACTGAAGAAGGGTCAAAAATACTTGGTACAAATGGTAATAAATTTCCACTTATCTTGGCTGGCGATTTCAACATCAACTTCGCTGATAAAAAATCAGAGCAGTTGACAACTTTTCTTTTGAAAATATTGAATTTAAAAATGAATAATGATCCACAAGAATCCACAACAAAATATGGGACCACCATTGACGCGGTATTTTCCAGATATTTTTAGAAGATATCAAGTCTCAAACTTTTGTTTCTTATTTCAGTTACCATAAACCTATAGTTTCAATGATTAATATTCCTGAATAACCTACATGTATTGTAAGATAATAAAAATATTTTGAACAATATTAACTTCTCATTTATTTAATAAAAGAAAAAAAAATGTTTTCTTATCGGTCACCACGCTCAAAAAGTGTAACTTGAATTAATATCAAAGAAAAAAAAACAAAGGAAAATACTGCAATAAATAAATAGTTATAATTGCATAAGTTAATAAAAAATGCTATGCAATAGCTTTACCGCGGCAGTCCCCGAGTGCCACACGTATTTTTATATATTTTATTCATAATCCCGTGCTATTTGACTGTTGACTCTGTATTTTGTGATATTGGTCGCATTTTATGTAATTACAGTCAGGTTATTTTCCACAAGTAAAATGGATGGAAAATAATACAACGGAGTATGAATTTTGAGAAGCCACAAGAACACCCTGAAAAGGTCTAACAAGAGGGCCGCCATCTTGTTAGAACATTAAAATTACCACAAGAAACTTGTAATACTTATTTATTACCTACTCGACAATGGCAGACAATAATCTAGAAAATTGGTTGCCAAATATATAACTAGTGATAATAATACATTATTGCCTACCTGTTTGTTACTGACATTACAGTGTCACCTGACATCACAGTTTCACCTGAATTTCAGGTAAATTTCACCTGAAAGAATACCAGGGAGGTATAAATCCAGTGAAGGTATTTTACCTGCTTCACGCACACATACAAATGTAAATCATTGGCGTCCTTACAGGTAAAAAAGTTTCATTCGGATTTCCCGGTATATATATCCTTGTTTTGCACAACTATTAGAGAGAGATGGAAAAGGAACGTATTTTCCTTGTGACATTCATGTACGTGAATGTACGTTTCTGAATAAATGGTGGCTGTTTTATGTTTGTGTGAGTATCTCTACCTGGGTGGGAAATTGAATTTCCACGTGAAACAATTTTCCTCCTGAGAATTCATAAAATCCTAGTACTCAGGTGATAGGGTACGTGAAAAAATTACCTGCTCCTCATTTAACGGTACAAATGAAGACACCTCTTCTTTACCTGGAAGGTACCGGGTATGCTTTATTTATCTTGTAACTTACCTGAATATAATGTAATTTTTGTTTATTTGATAATTTGTCACATAATAAATGTTTATTAATTTTGTGATTAATTATGTATGACATAAATGAAAGTATAATTCACTATTATTATATATTTTGATAAATCGATATAAATTAATTAAAGATTTAGAGAGAGAGAGAGTTATAATTAAAATCAAATTTAACTGTCAGTAACTCTTCACCGGTTGTCAAAATACGGTTAGAGACAGGTCCGGTACCAGGCTGTCATAAACGCATAAGAGTTCTATGGATTCCTTGAAATAAAGAAAGAGGCGTTCTCACTATTTACGATCACATTTCTAACCACATACGCGTTAAATTTTATATATTATAAGATCGAATATGTAATAATTGCGTTAAGGATCGATTATTTTCTTTCACACATCCTACGGTGAAGAATTAATTTAAGAAAAAATCTAACTTTGAATGTATCAGCGTGTATTCGCGGAAGAAGTGAAATTTCTTCATCATATATGTAAATTTAGAACAAAATAATCTAATTATTGAAATCTTATTTCAAACTCCTATACTCATAACATAACATAACATAACATCACTCCAAATACAACAAACATGTTATTTCGTTAAGTAAGTAAGTATCGGTACAATAGACAATATTTAGTTTCCAGTGTAAATCCGCCCTAATCACGTAGCGTAGACTACGCGAACACTCGTAGACGTAGCGGCGTAGTACACCTCCTACGTTATTCTGATGCTCTAGGACGTATTCACGTACTGAAAGGGTTTACTGAAAACTTGAAATTTCACGTCCTCTCTCAAAATAACAGTGTTAAAAATAAATACTAAAACTACATGAAAAAGGTGTGTGTATACGCGTAGTACGCGTTATAAGTTATTCTTCTTTGGCGTAACAAGATAAATTTTTTTTTTTTTTTATCTTTCGCCTTATTCTACGTTTGTAGAAAAAACGATACTTACAATAGAAAAAGTTGACTATAGCTAACTTCAGGTTTTCGTGACGGTGTGTGAGCGCATCGTAAAAATTTACTCTCATCATTTTTCCCTAACGCGGCAAAATAAGTTTAACTTCAATAAGTAATATCATTTTATTAAATAAAAACAAATGGTAGTATAATATATATACAACAACTGAATGTCTAATATTATTTTGATAATTAATTCAAAATGTGGTAAAGCACATATTAATATTCTTATGAGTTACGAATATTAGCTTCCTTTGTCCTTTTTGGAATCGGTATAGTGGTTTCCTTGTCTTATTTTTAAATATGTAAAATATGTAGATTATAATGAGTTACATAATTTATTAAAACGCCTTTTTTTATATCATAGGAGGCAAAAGAACAGGTGGGTCACCTTTTTTTTTTTTTCTCTATGGGGGAATCCCTACCGGATATCCATCTCGCCGGGCAGCAGAGGATGGATATGCCCGAGTCGCACGGACTAAAACCCCATGGTACCTTCTTACACCTTTTGGCCGGAGGAGCAGGGACTGTCTAATCGACACTACATCTGCTCCTCCAACAAGTATAGTTTATTTTACAAAGTTTATAACTGACAATAACCCTAATGACCCCTCAAGGGGAAATGGGTGTTACTCCCCCTAACGAACTGTGGGAGCATCAGCATAATGCACCTCCACCACATGGACCTGTGCAGTTTAACTGCCCGGAGCGACGGACATGCATGTGTCTGTCGCCCCAGGCCACAACTACGGCGGCCGTAGGTCATCGCCTATCCGTCGCCGCCGCGTAGTTCGTCGGCCGCGGGGGGGGGAGGGGAGTCTAATCGTTCGCTCCCTCTCCCTCTCCGCAGCCTCCTTTGCGAGCATGACTGTCTCGAAGAACGAGACGGCAGAGATCCACCCGGCTTCGCTCTCGACCATCTTAAAAATGACAGTCGGAAGCGAGAGATCCGGGCCAATGACCGCGACTAGCTCGCTGCGTGGCACGTCCCAGGCGTGCAAAATATTGCAAATATTTAATCAAATCTATATGAAATAAAAAATATGTACAATTATTTATTTATTTATTTTAGGATCGTCAACATGACAATACATTAGTTAGTATATAAAAAGTAGGACTATTGTAACACATTATAAATGTAGTCATATTTACAGACAACCACGGCATGCTCCAACAATAACTTAAATATTAATAAAACAAAAGATTAAACTATTTTACATATAAAAAAATTACATGATAATACAAAAACGAGAATATTGAAACAGAAAGAGAAATATAGGAAATACAAAAAAAAATAAAAACATAATTATAACTGTGTTTTGTGAAGAGATATGTCTCTATCGTTGTTTTGAAATGATTTCGTTTAGTTGAGAAAATGTCGCATGTTTTATGGAGTGAGTTATATGACCTAATTAGATTTTACTTGCTCTTGTTATTTATTATTATTATTTTCTTCTAAACGGTATTAAATATTCGTACACATATTGTCGACTAGCTTTTGCACTCGGCTTCACTCCTATTAATGTTGATTTGATCTAACCCTCGGAAAAGTACACTTTTTCTGGATGACATTCTATGGTTTTTATTGTGATTACCGCTGACAACGTGTACGTAATATTTTCATGACGATAAGTTAGGGAGTTAAGACGTGAAAGCGTAACAAATAAACAATCAAACACACATTCTCATTTATATAATACTATCTTCTGCTCGCGGATTCGTCCGCGTGGAATAATTGCTCTCGGCTAACTCTAACACGTAGCGGAAGCTCTCAAAAGGAAGAAAACTATTTTAAAACTTTCTACATTGTTGCTCCGCTCCTGTTGGCCTTAGCGTGACGATATATACCTAGCCTTCCTCGATAAATGAGCTATCTAACGCTGAAATTTGTATGAACATGCATCACTGCTAAAGTAGAAGGTTCACAATAAAATCTCAAAGAACAAATCATTAAGCATATCTTCAGGAGTAACTAAGTCTTTGTTTTGTATCGGTCCAGTCTATCAAAACTTATTGTAGTTTTAATGACGACGCGGCGTAAGTACGTGACAAATGTAGACAAGTAAATGGACGATTATACATTCAGATGACTCTATTAATAATTTATTTTTTACATAAGCTTTCAACGCAGACGAAGTCGCAGGCACAGCTATCAATAATAAAATTGAGTTTAGTCTACTGAAAAAGTACAGTTGAAAATACAACAAATACCATACATAACCGTAGTCCGGTGAAGTTGTTAAAACCTTGCTTGGTCAATAGCGTAGTCAGTTCGAAAAAAAAACCATACATAATAATAATAACTTATAAATTAAAAAATTTAAAAAAAAGACATTTTTCCTCATAAAAATAAAATTTTCACAATATGGAAAATTATCTGCATATTTCGAGCGAAACTTACTAGGGTATGAGAGAAGAGAGGTGGTTTGACCCGCTTACGCCCTTAACCCCGTAAGCGTTGCGAGATATGTCGTCATCACACGTCATCGTTTTGAGGCTCTCTTACTAGGACACCATAAATGAGAGAGGGAACTAATGTTCACACCCTCACAATCGTAGCACTTATAATTCTAATTGCGATACATAAGGGATTTTAGTTCATGCCAGACTCCGCAAAGTTTTTATATTTAATAACTAGGCGTAGGACAAGGATTGATAATATTGATAACAAACTAACCTATATTCCATAAAGACGTAAGAACAAATATTGACGTTACCAGCAAGAGGCCATATTGAACTAAAGGATTATACACGTGTAGGTCAAATTCGAACTAGAAACAAATGACGTACGACGTTCAATTCTGTCGGCCATGTTGAAACTAGTGATGCCATTCTGTCCATAAACCTCGATAAGGAAATTCGTGTATTGATTACGAATTAATATTTTTTTGTATTATAATAGAATTAAATGTGAGTAAAATAAACATTATCATGAATACTTTTTTATAAATAAATTATACTATAAATAATGTTTTGCCTTTTCATTTTTCTCTATTTATTATTTTGTCAAAACATTAATTTCGACAGCTGTAATCCTGTAAAAGATGCAAAATGGTACTTTGAAAACAGTATGTTCATACCCAATTAGTCCATTACTCCAAAAGGTTACGTAAAAATAACGTTTTCAACCATGTAACTAACGTAAAGGGCTCAAAGAGGAGTAATAAGAAAAAAGTATTATAACATTTAATTATTATCACGTTACGTAATTTTTTACAATCTGTATTCACTTTTAGAAGTGAATACTTGAATAGGCGCGTTGAGCGGTATTTTTGGCAGGAGATAAACTTATAATATCGCGTCATAGTATGCTAGTAAACTGTGACCAAGCGTATTGCTCTTCAGTGTCAGACTAGCGACGCGTAGTATAAGGGCCTATGTACATCTAATATTGATATTTTTTATTGAAATTGTGCAGCCTATCATATATTAATTCAAAAGAAACACACAACAGTTATTTCATTGTTATGAGTTTTCACTTCCTTCGGCAGCTTTTATGACTGCCTCGATTTTTTTTATGCACGCGCAGACAGACCTCAATAACAATTAAAAAACAAACGTTTATTTGGTGCACTATATACTATAATATAATGTTCAACTGTATACACAATTGTTAAATTTATACTATCCATTTTTGTCCAATTATAGGAAATTATAATTTTTTTATGACCTATTAAAAATTACCGGGAGCCGATGAAATTTGATATCATATATACAAAACTAACCTTCATATCACAAAAACGTAAGAACCAATGTTGATGTTATCGGCCAAGAGGCGCTTTTGAACTAAAGATCTATAACCTAATTGGTATATTGCATGAAGTATTATTTTTCAACTAGTAGTGTGATTATAATATACTAGCCGACCCGTGCCCACTTCGTTGGGCGGTAATAGGCATTGTCAAGCTACTACTTTTCTCTAGAACTCAATCATATATCTCTAATAGTTAAGGCAGCGTTCGTAAGAAACGTTTTCGTTCGACTATTTTTTCTCCGACTCCCCAGATATGACCCCCTACAACCTCACAAACTTTACCTCTTTATAATATTAGTATAGATAATATAATTAGTTAATAGCTTCTGCCCGCGACTTCATACGCGTGGAATAATTATTTTGGGCTAAGTCGCAGCAGAAGCTCTCAAAAGGAAAAAAGTCCCGTTTTTAAAACATTGTTCATTGTTGCTCCGCTCCTATTGTCCTTAGCGTGATGATATATAACCTATGACACTCACAAATAACGTGGCTTTCTATTGGTAAAATAATTTTCAAAATCGGTTTATTAGTTCCTGAGATTACCCCCTACAACGTCACAAACTTTAACTCTTTATAATATTATAGCCCCTGCCCGCGACTTCGTCCGCGTAGTAATAGTTACTACTCTGGGCTAACGCTGACAGATAGCAGAAGCTCTCAAAAAGAAAAAAACATCTCGATTTTGAAACATTTTTCATCTGTGCTCCGCTCCTATTGGCCCTAGCGTTATGATATATAGCCTATAACCATTCTCGATGAATGAGCTATATAACACTGAAAGAATTATTCAAATCGGACCAGTAGTTCCTGAGATTACCCCTTACAACGTCACAAACTCACAAACTCTACCTCTTTATAATAGTAGTATAGATGAGTCGTTACATTTCATAATAAGCTAAATCCAGTTTAGCCGTTCCTAATAGTTTACGTAATTTTGCAAGATCTTTAAATTTTGTATATATTATAAAATATGATTATCATAAAAAAAGCTAAAACCTTATCAACGGCAAAATTTAAAATTCGTTCGCGGTGTAGGTAAAATAACTGTAAATTTTAAAAAAAAAACATGTTACGTGCAAGGAATTACAAATAGGTGTAAATAAGGATAACCATTGTTATCAACCATCTCCGGTGCCGCTGCATCACATTCAAGAGACGAGACTACAACGCGGTACCGGAACATTGATATTAGTGCCACCATATTATAAATATACATGGACACTAGCGCCAACATATTAGAGATATACATTGATACTAGCGCCACCACATTAAATATACATAAATAAGAATTATTATTATATAGATTTCAATAAGACGTAAATAAGAATTGATATTATTATATAGAATGGAAACATTAGTTTGATCGTTATTATATTTACTTTGCAGAATTATGAATAGATAGTATATTCTTTGACTTCATAGTTCGGCCTATGAAAGGCAAGATGTCGCTGATCTACATGTCGAAACACATTAGTAACCACATTAGAGATATATAAATAAGGATAATTATATAAAATTGTTGAATAGCTTAAATAATAATAAATATAATATAATAATAAAATAAATCGTATACATACATTTTTCTACAATCGATTCTACAAACTACTATTCTCATTGAACTGAATAGTTTTTGAGAAGAGTAGCATCCTTAGTTACCGGCCGCTTTCATACATTTCATACATACATTCAGACAGTGTCTTTGACAATGAAATTTTGACGTTTTTGAGTGGGCGGCGTAGGTAGGTGCCGCTAAAGGTGACAATAGTGTCAAACAGTAGCTATGTATTATCTGTCATACATAAGCGCATCGTTATATAATACGGTTATTGTGCATAAGCGAAGTGGCTCTCTCTACTTTGGCTGGGACACTTTTGGGCATTACATAAAGGATGCGCTTATGTATGACAGATAATACATGCCCAAAAGTGTCCCAGCCAAAGTAGAGAGAGCCACTTCGCTTATGCACAATAACCGTATTATATAACGTAAAAAAACTTATATATTACAATATATAAAGTCAAATAACACATGATTATGATTAAAATATATAATCCAGTTCACGGCAGACTCAGATCCAGCCAAAAACTCGCATTGAACCCATACAAACCGTATATTGAAAATTATAAGCAGAACAAGAAAGAATCGGCAATTAAGTCCAGCCGTTTTGAAATATACGCTTACACACATTCGGCAATTGATTTTTATATGTATATAGATATAAATAGAAAGACACAAAAATGTTATTATCAATGTATTATAACTTCAACGTACTACTAAGACGAATTTATCTTAGTCTCTTGTCGTTCTAAAATATTTTGAAGAAGTACCGTTGGGGCCAATTAATTCATAAATTTTTGATCGCCAGTCACGGCTAAGAATGGTTCCATTACCAATCGGCACATGTAATTATATGCATTGCGCTACAGCCAACATAAGAAACTGTATTCCAACAAATCGTTACAAATAGTTTTTTACATTATGTTGGTACTACACATACAATGACAAGTTTGCTCGTCGCTATTGTGAAAACTGTTGCTTTTGTACAACCTCTTTTCTAAAACTATAAATATATACAAAACTGTACATTCCGTGCCGCTCGTGTCTTTTAAATATTCGCTTATGAACTACATTTTTTTTTCAATTTTGTTATTTTCGCACAAATATATATGTGGAATTAGCAATATAAATATAAATGAGCTGGTCACAATTTGTTACGAGTCACTTCTATTTCCCTTAACGCGTTACATAATAAGGTAATAAAGATTAGTCAGCCATGATTTAGATGCTAGTCAAAGAATCGTGGTAATTTCAAAGTCCGTTAAATGTCTTGAGATTAATGACCACATGCTGTACAAAATTATCAAACGCTTTGATAACAGACTCCGCAGCAAGTCCTAAATATTGAAGGAACATATATCGATATTCTTGAACTGCATAGTTAGCGAGGTTCTGAACAATATTTGAGACGGCTGATAGATTTAAATGTGTCGCGTGGATGCTGGATTAGATGCTCGAACTTCAATATATGGTTCTTAGACTACCATCAGTAGACTGAAACCGTTCTTTGTCCGTTATTGGTGAGACAGAGAGGATTCAGCGGTAGTTTGCTGCCTACCCCACTAGGCCTTAGCGTCGCTATCATAGCGGCTGAATTGAATAAAATTTCGAGTCCGCTTCTACGAGTACATTCCTAAAATATTTCGCATTCTTAAACGTTCCTCGGAGTTATGTCAGCCTGGTAGGAAAAATACTCGAATGCGGGAAAATCTCCTTTATGAAGTAAACGCGGCTAGTGTGCTTTTGTCAAAGGAACTCGAGGTATTTTTCAATCGCATACTTGGCATTCTACAATTCCACCTAATAATGATACCCTAGTCAAGAAAATTCAAATATGCCCATCGGTAAAGCTTTTTAAAAGCATTTTTTAAGTAAAAAAAGTTAAAAAAGCTCTTGTTCGTGTGTGGTGTGTACACACGATCCTGTAAATTCTATTTGCATGTGTGTGTATGAATGAACTGTAAGCTCCGCCTTCAAGTTTGTCATAATACGGTATGATTTCAGATTGTTTTCCTTATGGTTTCCTGGTATCTACAACGGTTTTTTTTTGAAAGAAAAATATATTTTGTAAGTGAAAACTTTTTTAGCCCAACTCTTTTTGAAAACTTGATAACTTGATATTAAAAGAGACAAACATATGCATATATATAATGTAACGTGCGAGAGAAAGAGATAGAATACATTATACAGTGTTTTTTTTATATTCGCGGTTGTATATTGCGCTACATACGCTCTGGTCCGAGCGTTGTACTATGTATGTTTATGCATGTGTTGGTACGTTTGTGTGTACGTCTAAATATTACGAAAGTTTGGCATCACAACCAGTTTAGTGTATATTGTTCACTTCTGTCGTTTCGTTTATATGAATGTTTTATCATTTTTGCTAGTTTCACTTCTATGGTGTGTAAAATGCACACATTTTTTTTCATTGAAAAAAGAATACTTTTCTCCTAGTAGTACTATTTTTGAAGTGAAACTTCTTTAGGCGCATGAGGGTCAAATTTTTACAGATGTAACGTCACGAAGGTATGCAACGGAAGTGACGTCATTTGCAGTAAACGCAGATTTAAAATCAATTTTTTTTTTTTCAAAAAAAATTTTTTTTTCTATTTTTCTAAATTTTTAGGTTTGTATAAATAAATATAAACAAGACTTATAAATCAGTTCGCCAAAGAAGTGTCACTTCTGACATGTGTACGCACGCACTTTTTTTTTATTAAATATAATTCTGAATAATGGAATACAAGCATTCCCTTTGCGTCTTCGTCCGCGTTTGGTATAATGTGCGCCTCTACAGTTCGCACAGGTTGCTGGTTCTTCGCGTGGGCGTTCGCAGAGGTACGCCGGGTGCTCCCCGCCGCACCTAACACAGGCTATCTTGCGGTGGCAGTGGTGCGACGAGTGCCTAAATAATTGGCACCGATGGCACTGTGCCAGGCCTCGCTTGCCACGCCAGCCTTCAATCCTGACGTCCATCAGGAGGATTTTCGTGACGTCGTAAATGGCCGGAAATAGGCCAGGCGTTCTATAGAGTGCGCAGTGGTGGATGCACCCGAATCTCCCACGGCGCGCGTCGATCGCTCGGGCGTATGCCGGGTTGAATCCCTGATCTCTCAGGGCCGCGACAATGTCCTCGGGGCGGGTATTCAGGGGAAGGCCGCGTATTGCGACCTTCAAGAACCGCTCAGAAGGGGGTGTGTAGGCGAACCAGCTCACCCCTTGCTCTTCTATCGAGGCTAGGTAGTCGTTTCCCAACTGGGTTGCGCACTTCCGACGATTGGCGGACATGCTGGGGCACGAGCCGAGCGCACGACCGTATGGAGACGGCGTGCGAATCATCCCGAAGGATTCAAGAGAAAGCAACATCATACGAGAATACCTAGCTTCGATAGAAGAGCAAGGGGTGAGTTGGTTCGCCTACACACCCCCTTCAGAGCGTGCCCCAGCATGTCCGCCAATCGTCGGAAGTGCGCAACCCAGTTGGGAAGGCGATCGACAACGATCGGCGGATAGCGCTGCCGAGGCGCCGGATCGGTCGTCGCGGCGGGTTCCGAAGGGGTCTTCGTGCCGGTATAGCCCGATGTTACTTCGGGGATCTTCAAAGGTGTCTTCGTGCCGGTATAGCCCGAATGTTACTTCGGCGATCTTGTATTGTGGCGTTGCAGATGGCGCCACTGGGTGTTCGATGTTTTGTTGTGACGGTGACGTTACAACAGAAGCGTACGTGGGCTGCGCGCGGGCAGCCCCTCGCGGCGTAGCCGGTGTTGACGCGGGTGCGAGCGTCTGCACGGCTAGGCGGTCGACATTGGGCGCGCGCGGCGTGTCGTGTCGCGCGGGGTCTTCGCTTACTCGCATCTTCTTGGGATGCCGCAGCGCCACCTACCAGGTCCAACTGTGAATCTAAACCATTCTCGAATCTACTGGCACACAAAATTTCATCGAAATCGGTCCAACCATTTAGGAGGAGTTCTGTGACATACACACGTACAGAAGCAATTGATATATAAAGAAGAAATAACACAAACTCAATGACGGATCTGCTCCATCGTCATACGCGCACGAGGACGTATGTTAGAGTTCCGCGAGTTACGCAACTTCGCTTGTTCTGCGCGACGATGCGCCCCAGCGCTACCTACCTCTTCGCGACCGCCTGCGGATCGACGAAGAAGCAAAAAAGGCCCTTTTCGGGGCCAACCGACGACCCTAAGCACGCCCATGGACGCCGCCGCATCCTGCACGACAACCACCGCATCGCCCCCTGAACTCCGCACACCCGTGCCCACGCCTACCGTCGTGCCCGCGGACCCGCGACAGAGGCCGCCCGCCGGGCCGTCAACACTGAGGTCGTCGGTTGGCCCCGAAAAGGGCCTTTTTTGCTTCTTCGTCGATCCGCAGGCGGTCGCGAAGAGGTAGGTAGCGCTGGGGCGCATCGTCGCGCAGAACAAGCGAAGTTGCGTAACTCGCGGAACTCTAACATACGTCCTCGTGCGCGTATGACGATGGAGCAGATCCGTCATTGAGTTTGTGTTATTTCTTCTTTATATATCAATTGCTTCTGTACGTGTGTATGTCACAGAACTCCTCCTAAATGGTTGGACCGATTTCGATGAAATTTTGTGTGCCAGTAGATTCGAGAATGGTTTAGATTCACAGTTGGACCTGGTAGGTGGCGCTGCGGTTGAATTTTATTATTTTTGATTATCAAAGCAGGACAACGTCCGCCAGGCCAGCTAGTTTATTATAAAAAAACATTATTTCCTCATCAAAAGAAACATGCCTTTTTAATCTTTATCTCTGATACGAATTCGAAATTCCCATAGTTGGTAGAATCAGATTTATTGGTTTTTAGTCATATATATTAATTTATCAACATTGCTTATGGCTAATTTAATGTTGGATATTCTGTCATAGATACTACTTATAAATATATAAGTTTACGTCATAATTCGTACACACTTTTTTTTTTAACAAACTACAATAATGGCCTGACAGGCCATTACAGCTTCACCGAACTACACGCAGATACGGATTTGTTACTTTATCAAAAATAGATTTTGAAGTGTTGATTAAGAAAGAATACCACAGATTACATAAATTCTGTGATGCCACAAAAACTTCATGGAAGATTTTAATAAGAGTGAAGAATTTCAATCTTATCACAAGAAGGTTGTGTTATTATTATGTACTGGACAATGGCTGTAATATAATATAGAGGATTGGTTGCCAAAAGAAAAACTAAAAAAAAGTTTGTATGAAAGAAAATCTTTGGAAAAGCGTCCAAAATAATTTCAAAATTGACAGATTGACATTCAATTTGTTCAATAGCCATTTTATTTTCTTACATTAGATAGTCACGCACTAAAGTGAAAATTTGGTTCCTTCGTTACTACAAAGTACAAAGCCGGAACGGGCAGTAAGAATAAAAAGAAAAAGACAATAAGTTTTCATCAATTACTTCCTTACCTAAACTGATTAACCGTAATTCTGTCATAGGTAGCCTAAATATTACTGAACTGAATTTATAAAACCTTGTTACTTCTTATTATTTGAGAGTTTTTGGCGGAATTTTGAAATGTCATGTAGTGATTTTTATATTTTATTACTAATCTTGTGTTATTTAACTCTATATTTTGTAATATTGATCGTGTATTTTTTTTTATTTCACAAAACTGGTTACAATAGATGATAATTTCTGTTGACATCGATGCAGTGATGCTGTTACTAATGTAACCTACTGGATGTGAAACTAACATGCACAATATATGAGAGCTAGAGATTTATGTAGAAATTAAATATTCAGACAAAATATGTAAAAAAAAACAAGTTAATAATCCAAATCTAAATACAATACAACTTTCCCTATTGAGATTTTATTGAGGCTAAAGAACAATGAAAAATATCAAATTTAGCTTGTATATTGTTGTATTTGTGGCACATTCGGTACCTAGAGGGGCGAGTGTTGTTCAACGTTTGTCGGGTACATGGGTAGGAAGAATGTCTTGCGATTCACCAAACGACTGTTGTTACGTGGTACTGAGATACATATTTGTCCTAATAAAAATGAACTGTCAATATGGCTATTCAGAATCTTAAATAGGAAAGACAAATCCTATATGGTATATAATCCTATATCCTATATTTTAATGGTGGTAGAGCCACGCTGAAACTATTACTGGTTTTAGCATGAATGGGTCGGCTCGTCCGGGGTAGTACCACCCTTTCATAGAAAATCGACGTGAAGTAACAGTGCTTGCA
>MU158781.1:464831-491642 GCA_015888305.1 Antheraea pernyi | reverse complement strand
TATTTCCAAACGCGAAAAAACCTAGAAACGATTTCAGGAACACCTACCGGTTCCAATTGCGAATCTAAACGATCCAGGGACCCACCCAAACACATATTTAATTGCTATACGAAAAATCCTCTTAAATAAGCCTATAAACTGATTGCTGCACCATCTACCGGGTTCAATTAATTTCAATTCAAACTGTTTAAACAGTGCACGTCTTGTTATAAAATTTTTGCCGATTTTAATTGCATTTGTTGTGGTTAATTACTGAGAATATATATTTGCTAATATAAAGTAGTCTATAGCACTCAAGGATACTATACATATCTAACAGTGAAATAATTTTCAAAATCGGGTCGGTAGTGCCGGAGATTACCCCGAACATCCGCACTTACAGACTACCTCTCTTTATAATATTAGTATAGATAATATAGAAATTTTTACGTCGGCCGCCATCTTGTTAGAATATTGAAATGGTCGCAAGAAACTTGTAACATGATTACCTACACGACAATGGCGATAATAATCTACTAGAAGATCGATTGTCAAAAATAAAATAAGCAAAAAGAACACGGTTTGGTGCTGAATCTCAAATTTAAAGCATGAAAAAAATTAAAAATTCTATTAACAGAAACCCCTTTAAAACTCTATCCGGTGCTAGGGCTACCGCATTTACCCGGATAACCGGTTTAACGCGGGTTAAGGCTGCTTAAACCCGGTACTAGTTACCAGGACCTCATAGAACGAAAGGGTAAGTTAATCCGTTTTACCCTGTTTCCGGAACGCGCCATCCCTATTGCATGTTTAAGTTTTATCCGCCACGGATTGTTGGTACAACTTTAATTTTCATATCGGATTTATTTGGTCTATTATTTAATATATGCTCAGACGAAAATAAAATCGTTTGAGAATTGTGATGTTCTCGTTGTTAATTCGCTATGAAGTAACTTAGAATAAAGTTTGGCAATAAAAAAGAATAATTACTAAAACTAGTGGTCGAGATTGGATCATAACATAAAATTAACCTACAATTTGACCAGTTAATTTCAAAGGGCATGTAAGATATGGAACATAAGTTATGTTAAAAATATAGCTTGAAAAAAGGTAATTGGAACATAAGAGTAAAATGACCGATGGCGAAACGTTTTTTTCATATACATGTGTGTATATGTTGTGTATCATTCAATCAATAGTGAGAGTAATGTATATTTTAATTAATTTAATGTGGTTTTAATGCATTTTATATTTTTAAAAATAACTTTGTGCGCTTCTCCATATAAACTTTAACTATGCCAAATTTCACGTTCATCCGTTCGCGCAATTCGCTTAAAAAGCGGTACAAAGTTTCCGCTTCACGTATTAATCATTAAAATATATGGGAAATTCCACGACAAAACCTAGAGAGGGATTGGATCTCGAGTGCAGCTGCCGAACAGGTCTATAGGTACTTTGCGATAGATTTCCATTTTGAAGGCACTAGCTAGCCAGGTCATTACGATAATCGTTCCCACGAAGACTCCACGATGATTTCTTTCGCCGAACGTTCCTGTCTATTGCGGAATTCGAGCCTATATTAATGTTCGAATACGCTAAGCAGTGGAGTAACATCGCTTTGATAATTTAATAAATTTGACACAGTTGTGTATTTTCTCGCATACGGTGGTACTACAAGAACATATCTCACGTGTAAGTTTCCTCACGAAGTTTACCTTCACCGTCAGTCGATAGTGTTACCAATTTATATATATATATATATATATTTATTAAAAAATTCTTGACAAATTATGTACTAAAACCTTCTTCATGAATTACTTTATCTACTGGTGAAAGCCGCATGAAAACCCGTTCAATAGTTTTTGAGTTTATCGCGAACAGACAGATAGACAGACGCGGTAGGGGAATTTGTTTTATACTATGTAATGATTATATATATATATATATATACTATATAAATGTAAATATAGCCACTATAGTACATACATTGATTCTTTACATACTGTTAAAATACTTCAATTATTTTTGTGACTTGGGAAAAAGAAAGGGGTTTTTTCAACACTACTGGTGAAAAGATGAAAAACAGAAAAACTTTGAAACTCTATATTTTAATATAAGAAAAGAAAAGATACGTTTACACTATTGAGACAACGAACTGCGTAGTTTCGATGCTCATTACACACTGGTCAAAACAGGCCGATTTTTCCGGTATTTAAGGTGACGCCGCATCGTTAGATCATTAGACATACCCTTAGACGTACCCTCTTAATCTTCTAACTTATTTTATTGTGATGTCTAATCGTTTTATTACGATATTTAATTATTTTACAATTGTACTAATCCTTTTGCTATTCGCCTATTCGGTCAAACTCAACACATACCATAAATAAGAACGTTGATATAGAATTTATGTATTACTTAAATAACAATAATTTGATTGTTATTAATATTTTTGTTACTAAATTAATTTGAGTAAATAGTAATTGCTTTCACTCCCACAGTTTGTCACATAAAAGGCTAAGATGCCGATGATCTACTTGCACTTCGATGTGGAAGATGTAAGGCGAAACTCCGCCCGGATAAGTCACAGTGTACCTACAGAGTGTTAATTGGCATCCCTGACCGCGTCGATTATATGTATTTTGCAAAATTTCTGTTTTTTTAGTTTCATATTATCCAATAATCTAATTAACTTATTGTAATTCATTGTAATTAGCAACATAATCATTCCAACACCTATTAACACCTGTTAAGTTTATTTAAATATATTATTACGGGCAACTAATCTTCCAGGTTATTACTGCCAATGTTGAGCTGCTAATAATATTATCTCAGAATTCATAATCTGCGGTATTATTTTCCAATCACTTAACTTATGCACAATACCTAAAGTATATTACGTAAAACACCACCAATTTTACAAAATATATACTCAAATAACACAAGATTATTAATAAAATATAAAATCTACATGACAGACTATAATGCCGCCCAAAAACTCCAAATATACTCGTATTATTGTATTGCTGTTGTTAATCCATTTCAAATAAATATATAATCAACGTTAATAAATGTTATATAAATATAAAACTTTTGAAGGGGTATACGAAAAATATTGGAGAAAAGTAACTTTTTGTGAAAATCTCTAAGGAGAAAACTATTCTTTTTTGAACAAACTTTTATACCAGGCTCGAAGCACTCCAGCCACGAGGAGGTAGTTTTAGTCCGGGAAAACTTGTTAAACGAAAATCGAACTTAAAGTGCGTATTTAAAGTCCAAAATAGTAATGTAGTAAAATTCGTGAAAATCGATATTGTACCCTCTCGTAGCAATATCGTAGCGGTGGGCGTAGCAGTTTGAGGACGTGACGTGTTAATAGCACTATCCCTTTCTATTTATACTTATCTGTCTTATTCAAATTCTGATTCCCACTATTAGCACTCTGCTATCTCAAGACCAATTGGAAATTCCATTGAATGCAGTTTCTAAGTTTTTTCATTCGTATTAGCAGCAACTCGAAATTGCTATTGTCTGCTGTTATCGAGAGTATATGAATCCGCGAGCCGCGACCCTCATTATTCACCAACATTTTAAATGGTTCTGCTCCGGAACCCTCGAGTGCAAAGGGTTAATACATAATTTACTTAATTTCAAATTTAGTTTTAAACTTATACATTATACATATATATATTTCTTCTGTCCGTGTTTATGTGACCGAGCTCCTCCTAAACGGTTGGCCAGATTTTGATGACTTTTTGTATGTGTCCACATTGATTCAAGAACGCTTTAGATTCACAATTGGACCCGGTACGTGGCGCTGCGGTTGAAATTTAGGATTTTTTTATTATCAAGGCAGGACAACGTCCGCCTGGCCCGCTAGTCATATATGTCATAACAATTTATCTTCCATATGTAGTAACATTATCTTGAAATATGGAATAAATGACTTATTATTATTATGTATCAAACTCTGGACTATAATACGTGCAAGCCCGAACTTGCGGCTATATTCAGAACTGCCAAAAAGACTGACGCGGATTCTAACTTGGAGCGATTTTTTAATACAGAAAAACAATTAATCTGTTGTTATTAATGTCTGTTCATAGGTTCACCGAAGGTTTTGTCGACGTTCGAGAGAGAGAGCGTAAGGTGAAACGGGGAAGCAGGGAACAAGGTAGACAGTTAATGAACAGGCACAACAATGAAGCTGGCAGGCGGGTGAGACATTATTCCTCTTTTTTTTGTATTATATTACTTTGTCAAATGTATTTTAAATAAGCTGTATTTATACTTTGAATCTACTTATTTACAACTATGAAAAACAACAGTCAAAAGTACACATGTAAGGAGTGTCGAATAACATCGAAGACTTGAGACATCCAAGCCAACCTCACCTGCACATGGTGCAACCTGCTGAATAACGAACGAGGCAATGGCGTATGCGGGTTGGTGGGGTTTTACAGCCTGACTGGGTCGCAACCACCATGTATATGGCGAAAAAGCCCGTCATAATGATTCGCTTCTGCGGGTCGTGCTTCGGGATCAGCCTGTGCATATCCAGCCTTTCGCAGGCCGGCATGGCATCGGCGACCGGCGATGGATCCTGTGTCACTCGGTGGTCGCCATTATTTTTGGATTGTACTGTGCTTACCATCAGGCACAGTGCAGTCATCTTGCCGTGCTACAATAAAAAAAATGGAAAAAAAAACATACAAGAAATACGAATAACAATAAAACACTAGACTGAAGTCCAAACACGTTTTAACACATTCACAAAGCTTATACTACTAATAATATTAAAAAGCATTAAAATTTGGAACATTTTGTATTAGAAAATAAACAAGAATAGATGAAAAAATTGAAAATTAACTAAACAATAAAAATTACACACTGTGAAACAAAAATTTTAATTACATTACTTTGACCCCCATTAAAAATCAGAGCTGCAGTACAACCCAGGCATACTGCAGCATGTATCGAATGATAACAATGTCCATTCTTGGATAAACTATGTATACATTTCCTATATTTATCTTATTATTTGTAATTGTTTTCCAACATTAAAAACTTTTTCTTTCTTTCTCTTCTAATTAATTAAAAATTCTACAAAATTAAAAAATCTTAATAGATTATTGAAATATTATTTACTGTATGTATTTGAAGCGGCCGTCAATATAATGTTCGTTTCATTATCCTTTTTGAAGTAAAACTTCTTATGGTATGGTAGGGGAAAAAATTCGTTACAATTTACACGTAAGGCAGGTATGTATTTGTGTATGTGTATGTAAGTGTCTGTCTGTGTATAGTAATATACAAAAATGAATAAGTTTATAGTTAAGTATTTACAATACGGGACTTCGTCTAGTATACAGTATATGACCATTCTCATATATATATATATATATATTTTAATACATATAAGCCAAAGTGGAATACATAGAAGTCAAAGCCAAGCACATTGCATGCGCTTTACGCGCGAGTTAGGAAACGCGCCGCACCATCAGTGACGGGGTATATGCACTCTAGTATCTCGGGTACGCGCGAGTGTCTACGCTTAAGACACTCAGCCGATTTTATTTTGACAACTAGCTCAAGGGTGCGCGGCACACCTCGGCTTTGGCTGTTGCCTGATACATGCAATTCGCGACCTATGTGAGCTAACCTAAGCTAAGCTAACTATTCATACATATATGAGTTGTTGAAACATATATGTGTACCAAGCATACATACCTCAACAACCCTTATATATATTTCGTATCGGATAATATTCTAAACTATTTCAGTTTCATAAGGGAAAAAAGATAAAACCCTTCCACTTGCATGTGTAAGCATGTATGCGTGCACGTGTGTGGAGGTGATATGTGTAATGTTGTCGCAGTGATGTAAGATTTTGTGTCACTGTATCGCGCGAGCAGCGTACTCAAGGGCTCCACGCCGAAGGAACGGACCTAGGCTTGAGCGGCTGCCGAGGGGGCCTAGAGTATCTCGGGTACGCGCGAGTGACTACGCTCGCGTCAACTCACGCGTAAAACGCCTCATCTGGATAGGCTCTTAGGCTTTATTTTATTATCAAGGCGGGACAACATCCGCCGGGCTAGTTTTGTATACATTTCTTGGCTTTTGGTTGTAATTTTATTAATGACTGAACCTACAACAAAAATGGTAATGAGACATTTAATTTAACTAGTGCGCCCAGTGGTCGACATTCGACCATAGTTCATTGACTTTTTAAAGTTCGAACTTTATTAGGCTTCTTTTATCAAAGGGTATAACTTCTATAATCAAAGGTTTTCATCATGGCGTCACAGTTATCTGCCACGCTTTTTTTTAAATTATATAAACATTTTAAAAAAATCTATGCCTAAATGACAATTAAAATTAATTATAAATTTGAAACAAAAAAACAGGCGGTTATATAAGTTGATAAGGCTCTCAAATTCTAAGTAAATATAACTTAACAAAAATAAAGAAATTGATCGCAACTCGGGACACAATTTTCAATTAATTTTACACGACACCAAGGGTGGATGGTACTTCAAGGTGATATTGAATTAAATGTAGTCTGTACATTATGAGGAATAGTAATATGCCCAGTATCATCATTTGGAAAAGTAATGGATACACAATATAATCAAATTATGAATCCAAAACAAAGATGTTTTTATTACTAAATTATTATATTATTGTAAAATTAACCTTTAATTTGACCAGTTAAATTCAAAGCGTATGTAAGGTATGATAAATATTATAATAATAGTTATATGTTATAATATCATTATAGAATGTAGAATGAAAAAGGGTAATTGGAACGTAAGAGTAAAAAAAATACATACAGTCGAGCATAGCAACCTTCTTCGCAACCTTTTTTGAAGTCCATTATTGACAGATGTCAAAATGTCTTTTTTATTTACATGTGTGTATATGTTGTGTAAAATTGAAGCATTAGTGTGAGTAATGCATATTTTAATTAATTTAGTGTACTTGTAATGCATTTTATATAAAATAAATAACTTTCGGCACTTCTCCTCCATATAAACTCTAACTATGCCAAATTTCACGTTCATCCGTTCGCCCAATTCCGTTAAAAAGGGATACAATGTTTAGGCTTCACGTATTAATATATATGATGATGATAATAAATAAAATAAAAATTTAATTTAGTTCAGATATACGTCATTATTGTGCTCTAAGCACAATCGCTAAGCTCTCTAAGCTCTAAGGTTTGCATTACTACATTTAAAATATGACTATTATTATAAACCGAATGAATCATCTACTATGTTAGTCATACCAAGTGACATAATTACAAACTGTACGCATTTTATGAACCGCCATGTAAGTGACTCGTTAGTTCAGTGGTCAGAACGCCCAACTGTATTAACTAATGTGGTGGTCGAGGGTTCGAATCCTTCACGAGTCGTACTTTTTGTACGGTTTTTTTTTTAATTTTTCATATTATCTACATATTGTACGATATTCACATGTTTTTAAGTTATTATTTAATCTATACTGATATTATAAAGAGGTAAAGTTTGTAAGTTTGTGACGTTGTAGGAGGTAATCTCAGGAACTACTGGTCCGATTTGAAAAACTCTTTCAGTTTTATATTTCAGTATATTGTATAGCTTAGTATTATATAGCTCATTTATCGAGGAAGGATATCGGATATATATCATCACGCTAAGCCTAATAGGAGCGGAGCACAAATGTTTCAATTTTTTTTTCCTCTTGAGAGTTTCCGCTTCGTTGTTAGCGTTAACCCAAAGTAACTATTCCACGCAAACGAAGTCGCACGCAGAGGCTAGTATTATAAATAAAATATAAGGAACACCTGTTCCTGTTCCTACCGATGAATTTTCTCTATTTTAACCGACTTCATTATTCAATTTAATCACTAAGAAGACGCTTATTAAAGTGAAAACTACCCCCGGTTCGGTAGAACCCAGTCATCGAGAAGAACCGGCTAGAAACTCGATCTAGTTTCTCTTTTCGTTGTACATATTTTTACAGACATTCATAGTTACATACGTTTTTGATGAATATTTTCCAGATATCACCATCATTCACATATTGATTGATTGAACCTTTAGATATTAAAATCTATTTCATATGGTCCTTGAACTTACTATCCGCAAAATCTGTAATGTGCTGTGGAACTTTGTTACAAAACCTAACATTATTACTTCATTCATTATTCATCATTACATAGTATAAAACAAAGTCCCCTACCGCGTCAGTCTGTCTGTCTGTTCGCAATAAGCTTAAAAACTACTGAACGGATTTTCACGTTGTTTTCACCAGTGGATAAAGAGATTCATGAGGAACGTTTTAGTATATAATTTGTCAAGGATTTTAATTAGGGCGGTACAACGTCTGCCAGGCCCCCTAGTAAAAAACTAAATATTATGGTGGACGTGCTTTGCGATGCGAACGGGTGACCGAGCAGAGTCAACATCGGTCCGAAGATGCTCCGTGACGGAGCGAAACACGTGTAATCGATTGTGGTTGTTACAATATATATATATTTTATATATCATAGGATGCAAACGAACATGTGGGCCACCTGATGTTAAGTGATCACCATCGTCCATGGACACTAACAACACCAGAGGAGTCGCAAGTGCGTTGCCACCCTTTGAGGGAAGGGTTGTGGAGGAAGAGGAGAGAGGAAAGGGGAGGGGAGGTGGGCCTCCGGCGCTCTCACTGACCGGACGAAACGCAACAATGCATGCACTGTTACTTCACGTTGGTTTTCTGCGAGAGGATGGTACTACCCCGGCCAAACCGACCCATTCATGCTGAAACCAGTAATAGACTCCGCGTGGCTCTACCACCTTTTAAATCTGCAACATATATTAATTCATTTTATATTTTTTATATTTACAGTTACATACCAACAATGTCAACTGCCATCAGGGTCAACCAAGGAACGCGGTTTTAATTCCTATTACTGTTTTAGTTATTAATATTTCGCTCTTTCTATTACAAGTTTCAGATATAACCCTTTTAGGTACATCCTCGTACGAATAAAATCAAACGTTTTTGTAGCAGTGAGATGTAAGTAGTGGTCAATCAATTCCATGCGGAAGTGCAAAGTAACGTCCACTATGTTGTTTCATGATGGATTCCGACAAAGTAACGCCTTCTTCAATCAAATAACTAATAAAACTGTTACTGGTCTTATAGCGTATCAAGCGTAGAATGACCAATTTGTAACTGTTTCTAGTATTTAAATTATATAGGTATTTTACTAAATCCAGCTTTTTTAAGTTTTTGAAGACATACATTAGATTATGAAGAATATGTTAGTACATACTTCTTTAATATAAGTCTGCCTGCAAATATTTTGCCGAGCAAAAATACAAAGCAAAGATATTTTGTCAGATATATTAATTTCGAGTATTGGCATCGATTTATAACTCCAACATTCAGCTTATAAAGGATTAATCCAATTTATTACTATAAGCGCTAGTAGCAGAACTAGTTCTTTGTAGACGACTGCGATCCGGAATTCAATTTATTTATTTGTGTGGCTATAAAAAACGCAGTTTGACAGTCGTATTTTATTTTTTTGTCGCCATCTTTACCGCACTGTTATTTATATTTTTTCACGCGGGGGAAGTGACACTCTGGTTTATAAGTTTTAAATTATATAGGTATATATAAAAATGGTCACAAATTATATACTATAGAAAGAAAGAAAAAACATTTATTTGCAACACACATAAGTAAATATGAAAACGCGTACAATTAAAAAAAAGAAAAAACATAAATATAAACAATAAAAAATACAAATTGATGGTTAAGTGTGTGTGTGTGTGTGTAGCAAATGGGCCACGAGTCAGCGTGTGTGCTGTTGGAGGTTAGTCCTTCAGCACTGATTTTCACTCGGGACCCAGAGTGTTATGTGTGCACCGAGAGATGGTGTGCATATTAAATGTTATTTGTGGTGAATGAATATTATGTAGTGTTTCGTGTAGTGAATGAAAAAAAGAATGGTAATAGAATTTTAATATGAAATATGAGGTAATAAGTACATATAAATTAATAATAGGAAAAATGAATATATAAATATAGACACACATACATATATACATACATACATATAAATAAAAATAGAAAGTCGTAGAATAACAGGCTAAGTTATTTGCATTGAAAGTAGAAAAGTTTTTAATTTTGAGCTGAAACCAAATAAGGATATAGAATTACGGGTGGGTGAGGGAATATTGTTCCAGCATTTTGTGGCCTGGTATCTGAAGCTACCTCGAAAGGCAGTGGTTTTGTGCTTAGGAACTCTTAGACAGCTTAAGTTACTACGATTCCCGACTCTCCTTTGTTGACCTACCCACTCAAGTTTGTTGTACAGGTATGTCGGATATGAAGTTCCGTAGAATAAATATTAATTATACATTTACTCATTATTGTATACTACAAGACTACACAGACACCTATACATACTTACGCATACATACAAATACAAACCTATCTTACGTTTAACGCGTAACGTGTACCGATATTTTTTTCCTGCCGTGTCATAAAATTGTCATTTTTAAGAGAAACAAAAACGAATTAACTTGTTTGCAAAAACTCTTCGTCTAATGTCTACAGTTATAGACTGACGTCTAGTTAAATAAAATACTTGAGGGAATATGCCACATGCACTTAACCCAAAATGAGAGTTACTCAGCGACTGATGCTCAAGAAATCACGACTTTTATTTTATTAGCTTTTACTCGCTGCTTTGCTCACGTTAATGTAGATTTGACCTATCCCCAGGAATAATAGTTTCTATCTAAATGAAATCTGTACGCCCTTTTCTATACATCTCACAACATGTACACAAAATTTGTGATCGGTGGAGTAGTTAAGGCATAAAAGCGTAACAAACAAAGAAACTCACATTCGCATTTATAATATAGAAAACGATACTGAACGGTTCTATCTTCACCATTATCTATACATATAGTATTGTAGGTGGTAGAGCCAAGCTGAAGCTATTAAGCTATTAAGCTGGTTTCAGCATGAATGGGTCGTCTCGACCAGGGTAGTACCACCCTCTCAGAGAAAACCGAAGTAACATTGCATTGTTGCGTTTCGTTCGGTCAGTGAGAGCCCCGGAGACCTACCTATACTCCCCTTCCCCTTCCTCTCCCCTCCCCCATACAGGCTGGCAACACACTTGCGACTCCCCTGGTGTTGCCAGTGTCTATGGACGGTGGTGATCACTTAACATCCGGAGACCCATCTGTTCGTTTGCCTCCTATAATATAAAAAAAAGAATGTAAATGTAACGTGTCTGTACATTTTCGATTTTCGTGAAAAAAATTGTTGCATGTCCTAGGAATAAGTAATAGAACACATTTCAATCATTTTTAGAAATGTCTGTATTTTTGTTTGTATGTATGAATTGCTAAAGTACTGTTCACAATAACAATGAACATTATAAAGCATAGCCTCGGGAGTAACTTAGTCTTTGTTTCATTAAAATCGGTCTACTCTATCAAAAGTTATAAAAGTAGATAAGCAAATGGACTGAATACGTTCAGATGACTTTATTAGTCATCGTTTTGTACATCAGCTTCCACGTGGACGAAGTCGCGGGCACAGCTAGTCATATATAAAAGATTGTAAATGAGCGCAAAAGATGCGTCTACTAGTATTGTTTTGTTCACGATTGAGCTTCTGTTTTTAGAATAAATTTAAACAGTTATACACTTTTCACTAAAGTTGCAGGCTACAGAGTATTCGAATTTTCTCCGATTTGTTTTTTAGCTTGAATTCTCTTTCCTAAAAGGTCACAGAATTATAATTAGCGTTATATTTATTTTTAGTCGAAGTATACTATAAATTATCAATAATTATAATTTTAAATTTGAAAGGACAATTAAACACATTTTATATCCATGACTATTAAACAACATTCAGTCAATTATATTTCAATATTATTCATTATATTTGCCATTTTGTTTCGTTTTCCATAGGTTAATTTTAGTTATTATAGATGAGCTCATTTTCATTCTTTCGTTTATTATTATTATATTTTTTTCATTTTCAAATGTTTATCAATATTTAACGTTACGTAATTGATTTTTTTCTTTATTATGTAAGTTTTCAGTCTAATATACACCTTCTTATTATTGTTATTATATTATTCATCGGACTGTTGACGGTTGCATTATCCACAATTGCAAATAAATAAAATTATTATTAAATTTATAAATAAAAGGCTGGTTTCATGGCCACACATTATCCGTCGCTCGTTTTGAGTCTCGACATAAGAAAATATCAAATAATTCGCGATCAAGCCGCACCGAACCAAATACTTATTGCTTGGTATTTTTATATTTATATTGTAATTAATTATTTTAATACAGTCTTACCTTTATTACGTGTTTTAGATTATAGTAAGAATAATTTTATCGATTAGATTTATGGCCCTTGTTATTTCCAATATACCCGTTTCCCCGTTTATTTCAGTGCTATGTATGTATGTTTTTTTTTTAACTGACTACGCTATTTACCTAGCAAGGTTTTAGCAGCTTCACCGGACCACCGTATGTAATATAGATATTACAGTTAGAACTGGAACATATTTCCGGGTAATTTGTTACCATAACATGCTGAATCACGAGGTTTGTACGTTCGCTCGCCGCTCGCGTTTTTCAAACTAAAATAATTTCAATTGATAACCCTTGTTTTTTTTTTATTTTATACAATACTAGTTGTTCCCGCGACATCGACCGCGTGCAATAGTTACTTTGGGCTAACGGTCACAGGCAGAGAAAGCTCTCAGAAACAAAAAAGAAACGATTTTGAAACATTCTTCATTGGTGCTCGGCTCTTATTCGTTTTAGCGTGGTGATGGTTTATAACCTTCCTCGATAAATGAGCTATCTAACACTAAAATAATTTTTCAAATAAGACCAGGAGTTCCTGAGATTAGCGCGTTCAACCAAACAAACAAACTCTCCAGCTTTATAATATTAGTATAGATTTCTGTTACCAAAAGATAATTCAACTTAAAAAATATATGATTCGATAATAAAAATTCAATATAATATTTGAAGTATTGTTGTCAATATAAAGCATCTAAACTAAGTTTATTAATAGAAATCCCATCACTTTGATCATAAATGACCTTAAAGTACAATCAGTATTTAAGAAAGATATTAAAAGAGATCACTAAGATCAAAATTTTGCAGTGAGTATAATAAATCCGCCAAGAAAGTCAAAAAAACATCGAAATTTCTGGTGTGCTCCACTTTAACCTTCAATAACTTTTGAAAGAGTAGATATATCAAAATATTAAGACAGACATGTTTTGTAGAGCGTTTTATTTCCTACGAGAATGTAATCTGATCTTACCGATCAGTAAAGTTGTTCAGAACTTACAAAACCCCAATAGGTTGAAAAACATTTTTTCTCTTGTTAATCATATGGTCAATGGAAAATCGCGACAAGGAACCCCAAATATTAATCTTAAACGGTATTATTACAAAAAAGTTAAATACGTATTGAATACTTGCTTTAAAAAGATTTCATATTAAATGCACCGCGGTCGCTGAATGTTCGCCATCTTGCTCTTTGGTTACGTTTGGTTAGACTTGCGAAAAGTCTACCGCGTAAGTAGGCAGGTTTGTGTAGGTAGGTAGGGTTGATAGGGTTCGGGTGTAGGTAGGGCGGGGGGAATGGGAGAGGGGTCCCCTGGCTTGCCTACCTGCGTAGGGCTTGAGTAAGGTAGGGTAGGGTCAGGATCGAGCCTGTTCGCGCACCACCACCCATAGTGCGGCGTTGGTTGTCGTGGAGTTTTAGCCGGTTGAAGTCGCCGAACGGCACCACCCCTGCGTGACTATCACAAAGGCTGGTGGTCGATTCAGCTCAGGCTCTCCCTCGGGGGCCTGACAGTCCATGATGGATTTTCTCTCCACGTTAAAAAAAACAAATAAAAAAGGTTAGACTTGCGAAAAAGGATAACGCGAACTTGCCTTGGGCGAGCGTGGTGCATTTAATACGAAACCTTTTTAAAGCAAGTATTTAACTTTTTTGTAATAACACAGAAAGAGTTGCAGTTTAAATAGGTTCATTTGTCTCTATTCTAAATAATAATTTCAGTACTATTGTAACAAAAATAGTGGATCTTCGACATGAAAGCACATAATAATGTCTGGAATTGATGCCCCTCTCTATGCATCCACCAAAAACGAATCTTTGTACAAAGTTGTATCTTGAAAAGATAGACCAGATCGAGATTCTTCCAGACCAGATCGAGATTCTTCCCGGTTCTTTTTTATGACTGGGTTGTTTTCCGAATCGGTGGTAGCTTTGACGTTCATAAGCGCCTTGTTAGGGCATAATTGAGTACTCTTAATTGCATTTGAATAATTAGTCCATGCTTAACAATCTAGTACTAAAGAAAACTATTACCAACACGATTTTGATAGCGATATAGCCACAATGAGTGTACGTCGCAAAACTAAACGATTTTATACATTACTAGCTGACCCGTGCAACTTCGCCTGCACCAAATCGTTTATCACCGGTTTCAATTGTATTTGGAAAAACCTAAAACCCGATTGCAGACACACATACAGTTTCCAATTGTGAATTCAAACTATCAAGGGACTCACTCAAACATATACCCCGATAGTATATGAGAAATCTTTTAAAATAAGCCTACAACCCGTTCGTAACATCATCTACCGGGTTCAATTAAGATAAAAACTAACCTATCATATATTGGCGGTAATCTAAAAAAAAGCTTGAGCGGTCTATGGACCCCGGTTAGAACGAAGTTCCTTTCCCATTTTTGTAGACGTTTACTATATAGTCAGTATAGTTTACATTATAAAATATCAAGTTGATAGAGTTAAATTGTAAATTAAACGATAAAATATATTTATAAAATAAAATAATGATAAATTAAACAATGTGTGATCTCGGATAATCAAGTTAATAAAAGTTAATTTATCAATAGGTAATCCTTGCGTCGGCTTGCTATTGAAATTAAAATTTTATACATAGATATTATGTATACTCTCTCTCTCTCTTTTTCTCTGTCAGGACACCTAACCTACTGTACATAGACTCTGCACATACACAATACGTAAAAATAAAATTAAATAATTATCTCTACCACTTACTTAATCATAACTATTTTCTACTTGTAATCAAACTTTTTCACACTCCATTGTATTGACGAAAAATATAAATATGAAAAAGATATGAGCAACGCGTCAACTGTCATTTGCCTATAACTATTCGTCTAAGAGCTAGCAACGGTTTCGAGAGCGATTTTAAATAAGCCAGTTTTTTTTATATCTTTATGTTCTTCCGAACAACGTGCGGGCTACTTTGCTGCCGGTAAACGTTGCGTTTATTAGTGCATATCGAACCTTAACGGGCAAAGATTTTGATTTTTTAATAATTTTCGAATGTTTTGTTTTTCCCTAGCTTTGGAACGCCACTAAAACATCAAATTAGTATTTTTATTATTAACAATGATGTAATTTTTTTATAAATAAAAAAGTTAGCGATAATTGTTGCAGCACCTGTTATAGACGCATGTATTCAAAATGGCGTCACTCCCAAGTCATATGTTTACGTTTAATGCTTTTTTTTCATTGTTTACGGTGAAATCATAATCTCATAATGGTTAATAAAATGAAATATGTTCTTTGCAGTGGACAAAATAAAATGGTTTGAAATTAATTAGTTTTATTTATAAAGAATATCATTGGGCACATTATTTTCAATAACAAAATTATCTGGTAGTGATAAATTCATGTTTTTAATAACGTTTAAAAAGAAAGTTTTACTGAAAAAAAGTTTCCTAATCGAGAGCGATTTTAAATAAGCCAGTTTTTTTCATATCTTTATGTTCTTCCGAACAACATGCGGGCTACTTGGCTGCCGGTAAACGTTGCGTTTATTAGTGCATATCGAACCTTAACGGGCAAAGATATTGATTTTTAAATAAAAAATAATAACATAATTACATAATATTTAATGTACAGATTTCGTCCCGTTAGCCTTTTATTATATGTATAGACTAGCCTCCACCCGATTTTGAAACATTCTTCATAGATGCTCCGCTCCTATTCGTCTTAACGTGATGCCTATAACCTATAATAACCTTCTTCTATAAATCAGCTATATAACATTGAGAATTTTTCAAATCGGACCAGTAGTTCCTTAGGTTGCCTACAACCCCCTACAACCTCATAAATTTTACCTCTTTATATCTTATTATATATAAATTTCTTCTGTACGTGTGTATGTCACTGAACTCCTCCTAAACGGCTGGACCGAATTTGGTGAAATTTTGTGTGCGTGTTCCAGTGGATCCGAGAATGGTTTAGATTCACAATTGGAGCCTGTAGGTGGCGCTGCGGTTGACTTAGGTTTTTTTTTAATTATCAAGACAAGACAACGTTATTTTTACACTTCCGCCTGGAATAGATTGGCTGCTTCAACTGCAAACGCTTTTTGTTTGCAGTGAGACGTAGTAGCGGCCAATTTATTCCAGGCGGAAGTGCAAAGTAACGTCCCGTATAATATTTAATGATATTTTATTGTTGGATTGAAGAACTAATCCAGATTGTCTTTGATAGAATTTATTTTTTAATACTCAGGCAGTGATCGCGAAGTCTCGAGTCACTTGCAAGTGCCACGGCGTCTCCGGCTCCTGCAGTTTGATAACATGCTGGCAACAGTTAGCGTCTTTTAGAGAAATCGGTAAGTATATCTCATTAAGTAAACGAATAAAGTGGTTATCGCAAGATCCAAATAGCTGAGGCATAAAAAACAACTAAAAACGCCTACCTCGTTGATTGAGCTACCAACATTAGGGAAAGTTACTGAAATAAGCTTCGATCAACAATAACTAGATAAAGGGTCGGCGCGAAAAATACGCCTTGGTAAATAACAGCTCACTTGAAATGTGTGCCCTTATTTTGTTTAGTTTGTTTGAAACATAGCCAATGTAAGCCCGTTTCACATGCCGCAGTGTATTCGAAAGATGCAAAAATAATACCCGAAAAAGCAATTTAAGGGCCGGAGTATCTTACTTTCGCTAAATAAATGTTGAATAATTTATATTTTAAGCTTTAAACTAACAAACAATATCAAATTTTGAACAAAATTACCGATTTTAAACCTATCACACAAATGTTTGCCCTCACCTGTTTTCCAGACACAAACACGCTCATGAATTCACACTAAATGTTGTTTATGTTGTCTTTTATTTTTGTGAGGGGAGTAATTTATTGCTTTGCTCGTTTTATTGTAACTATTAGATAATATTTTGAACATTTGTGACTTTATTACTGGGTGTTATGGTTGTAATTAGGTTGAACTTAAAACTGTTTTAAAACTTTTTTTCTCCCTTTCTTAGTAAACAAATAGCTACACATAAGTACATATTTACGCGGACAGATTTTATCTTCAATTTTGTACGTGACCCTTTATCTAGTTATTGTTGATCGAAGGAAATAAGTGATTTATATAGTAGCGATGATATAGATATTGGATAGTAGATGATAGTAGTATGATATAGCAGCGTATTGATGCGAGATCTCGCAAGCACTTATATGCATATATCGTAGTGACCTATATGTTTGAATTAACATGTCTCTTTAACAATGTGGCCTACATTACAAAACATCCAGTGTATCATATTTAAAGATTAAAAATTTAGAGTTACAAAAATTTCCTTTGGAGAATTTTATTCTCGTTTTATAAATGTCATTTAAAAAAAGGACATGATTATGTTGCACATAAACGTTTGCGGTTCGCGCCAAAGTTTTTGACCGCTCTAAACATAAGTGTAAGTTGCGCATAATATAGTCAATAATTTAATAGAAAACAAAGTTAAAATGTTATTACAGGAATTACGTAGTCTGTAGGAGGATTTTAAAAGGCAATTTTTAGTCCTTACAAATACTTTTTTTTTATATCATAGGAGGCAAACGAACAGACGGGTCACCTGATGGTAAGTGATCACCGCCGTCCATAGACACTAGCAATACCAGGGGAGTTGCAAGTGCGTTGCCACCCTTTGGGGGGAACGGTGAGGCAAGGGAGAGGAGAGGGGAGGGGGGGTGCAGGTGTTCCTTCGGCGCTCTCACTGACCAAACGAAACGCAACAATGCAAGTACTGTTACTTCACGTCGGTTTTCTGTGAGAGGGTGGTACGGTACCCCGGACGAGCCGACGCATTCATGCTGAAACCAGTAGTAGCTCCAGCGTGACTCTACCACCTCCAGTTACTCCAGATCATCGTCATCAGCCTGCAAGAGATCCACTGCAGGGCCATAGGCCTCTTCCCGAAGGAAGGTATGGGCGTAATCACCACGCCAGCCCACGACGTATTGGCGATTTCAAACACTGAGAAATCCACAGTTCTATATTTTTCCCACATACAGTAGTACTACAAGAACATTCCTCAGGTTCGTGTTTCCTCACGATGTTTTCCTTCACCGTTAGCCGATAGTGTTATCAATTTAAATTAGTAAATGTACGCGAATTCCGAAAAATTCGTTGGTACATGCCGGGGTTCGAACTTGCGGACGGAATATTTCACCAGTCAAACCACTAGGCCACCACGACCCACTAGCCATCAGGTCACCGAACTGTTCGTTTGTCACGTATGATATAAAAAAAATAGAACTTTCCAGGGACTTCTTGTGGCAAGTCAGAATTAGAAAGAAAGAAAGAAATACTTTATTGTTGGAACAACCATACAATTAAATTAAATAACACAAACTAATTAGACAGGAAAAAAAAATACATTTTAAAAATGAAAAAATAGATGTCCAACAATTGGCGAACCCATTCAGCAAAAATCTGCAATACTGTAAGTAGTACTGCAGCGCTGATTTTCGATGGGAGCCTATATATGATGATAAACGGACGCTAAAGTCAGTACAAAATTCAATGCTCCATGTTATTATTTCCCACCCACTTCAATCGTACGCAATAACCAAACTATATTACGTAAAGCACCACCAATATTAAATAATATAGAGCCAAATAACTCACGATTATTAAAAAATGTAAATTCCACTACATGACATTCCTAGATCCCGCCAAAAACTCCCACAAAGACAGTAGTAGTAGTAATAATATTCGTCCAATAGGACAGGCGAAGGAATTAATCCATACTGCCAATCTGAAGTTCCCACAAAGACATCGTCGTGAAAAGTTTTTATTACCAAAAAGGTTTATTTAAACAAGTATTTCTCGTTTTATAATAGATCTCCCAATTTATACAGTTGTCAGATAAAGACGGTCCCGTAGTTTGAACGGTTAACGATTCTGTTACGAACAATTAGGCATGTTCACTGGTTAATGGGACTCCATTGTTTGACCGCTGATGGATAGATTTATTAATGCTAGGTTATTTGTGCCTCTCTTTGTTTATACCACCCTAGTACTTTATAATCATTAAATTAGAATCTAGAAATGTAATTAGAGTGATTAGGTGTGAACGACTTTTTTTTCGCTCCAGCAAATTATTGTTCCATAATAGCGGGCCCAGCAGACGCTGTCTCGCCCTGAAAATAAAAAAAACCTTGACACTTTATATACAATACCTTCCTCATGAATCACTTTATCTACTGGTGAAATCTTCATGAAAATCCGTTCCGTAGTTTTTGAGTTTATCACGAACAGACAGACCCACACACAGACGTGACAAAGGACTTTGATTTTATAATATGTAGTGATACTGAAAATTTAATTTAATTAATATATTTGAAGTCGATGCCAACCTACATTTCAAATTTGTTGCAGGTAATAAAATATGTATACATCATGGGACACGAGAGTGGACCAAAACTTTGTATGTAGATGATATCAATTTAAGTTGGCATCGACTTCAAATATATTAATTATTAGGTAGTGCAAATATCAATATTTTTTATTTCATTTGGTTGATTTAATAATTCAGTTATTTTTCGCTTTTTAGTGCTTTATTAGTTTTTCACATCGTAGGCGGTTTATTTTTTTTTTATTATTTTTTAATTATTTCAATGTGTGAAAAACTTAATCTCCGAAGATAGTTAATAAAGTCAAGTAAAATGAAATAAGTCCATGTTTTAATAAAAAGTGCAAAAAATACATTAATATAGATTTATGTAAAAAAAAAATTAATTTAACGTTTCGTTTATTCTTTGATATTGTGACTTAATTATAGTTTTATGCTGAATGTCGTAGTGCATTATGCTGTTATTCCTTCAGTATTGAAATTATTTCATAAAAAACTTAATTTACCTACGAACTTCTTTTGTACAGTCTTTCTGTTATATATGGTGATATTTTCTACGACGAACTTTTAACATGATTTCCCATAAAATTGAATTTTTAAGTTACTTCTTTTTTATTAAAGGAGCGTTGTATAAAAATAATATACATAAAACAAAAATTAACAACAGTTTTCATTAAATTTAAGCCATCTAGCTAATAAAGAGACCATTCAAACCCGTTGCTTAAGAAAAATAGACACTAGATGAATTAAAAACGACAACGCCTGAGGTAATTATTTTCTCTGGATAACAAAAGAATAACAATAGAAATTAAAAATAACATGAGGTATATCTATGCGATTTGTAATCCTCTCCGTTTGACTCTCGCTTGTCACCTTTATTAGGTAAGCAATTAAAATACCCATTCCAGTTAACTTATAAGGTTTTAAACCCGACATTACCATTTCGAGTTAATTAAGGTGCTGTATACGAGTATATTAAAAATTATTTACGACCCTTAAATTATATTTAGGAGTTATTGAGGCCATATTTGATTTTACGAGCTACCGACGCGACGCGACGCCATCTTGGTTTATAATAGCTTTTAAACGTAATGCGGTTTTGTTCATTAAAAAACATTGTAATATACTTACTAACAGGTTTGTATAATATAAACTCTTTTATAGCATCGTTCGTTATAATGGAAAACTTCGTATAACCGAAAAATTTAGAGTTTTTGGCGGGATTTTGGTCTGTCATGTAGTGGATTTTATATTTTATTCCTAATCTTGTGTGATTTGACTCTATATTTTGTAAAATTGGTGGTGTTTTACGTAATACAGTATACATGCCACAAAAACTCCCGCGAAAGTTCTAAGAAGAAATCCACCATCTTGTTGGAACATTGAAATAATTCACACGACCCTTATTCTGTAAAATATGTTGTAATTTCCATTGAAACAGAACAGTGATACTGGCAAGTGCTTCTGCGGAGCCAAAACAAGAAAAAGAAGAACGGAAAAATTACTTCAATTTAGTTGGTTTAGTTTGAAATCCATATATATATAGTCTTTGTTAGTTTGTTTAGATCAGATCTTGCAAGCTGGATTAGAACAAGATCTTTTAGACCTACGATCTTGTATTTTATCATGCATTTACATTCAGTCCTGATGACAATATACGATATTACATGTTATATAACAAAATCCTATGCCACGTCTATCTGTTCGCGATAATCTCAAAAACTACTGAACCAATTTTAATGCACTTTTCACTAGCAGATAAAGCGATTCCCAAGTAAGGTTTAGATGTATAATTTGTTAAGGTTTTTTTTATTATTATCACAGATTTTGAAACATTCTTCATTTGTGCTCCGCTCCTATTGGACTTAGCGTGATTATATATAACCTATAGGATCTATAGTTCCTGAAATTAGCGCGTTCAACCAAATAAACAAATAAACTCTTCAGCTTTATATATTAAAGTATAGATTACAATTAAAGTATAAGATGTTTCTCTCAGGTGATTACTTAAGAGACAAGTACGAAGGCGCTACAGAAGTGAAGGTGTCAAGACGAGGTAAGCTCAGACTGAGCAATCCGCATTACAGTCTCCCGACGGCGCAAGACTTGGTATATCTTGAAGATTCGCCCAACTATTGCGTCAAGAACGACTCTTTGGTTAGCATTCAATCTTTATATATATATAATTCTTCTGTCCGTATGTATGTGACTGAATTCAACAAAACGGTTGGACAAATTTTGATAAAATTTTGTATGAGTGTTCAGGTGGTTTCATTAATGGCTCAGCTTCACAATTGGGCCATATAAGTTGAATTTTAGTTTTTTTTAAATAATCAAGGCACGACAACGTCCGCCGAGCCCGCTAGTAATATCACATATAAATAAATATCAATTGCTGAACGTATGTAATCGCGTCACTTCGAAATAGCTGTTATTTATGTTTGCCTAATACTTCTTTTATGGTGGAATAGTGAAAGATTTGAGCTAAAAACTCTCCATATTAATAAATGTATGAGTGAGTAAGACAGAAGATACTAGGTAGTAGTGTCATTAAACGATCGTACAGTAAAGGAAAGATTTGG
Organism: Antheraea pernyi; assembly: GCA_015888305.1. Classification (NCBI taxonomy): domain Eukaryota; kingdom Metazoa; phylum Arthropoda; class Insecta; order Lepidoptera; family Saturniidae; genus Antheraea; species Antheraea pernyi. Next base: position 469,316 of record MU158781.1, on the reverse strand, counting down.
TCTAATTTTCTTCATCAGTACACTGATGCGAAACCGGGCCTTGCAACTAGTGTTCGAATGAAAGAGAGAGAACAATGCACGCAGCTCACACTCAAAGTCACGATACGGACATCAAGTATTCCTTTAATTATAGTTTCGTTATAATAAATTACAATACGTTACAAAATAGCGAATTATTCAATAGCAGAATAACTGAGAAATTATAGTATCAATTATTGCTATTCATGGTCACGATAGTATTAATAACGATCTAAGGCTTTAAAGAAGTCTTTAAATTTAAACCATTTTCTCTTTATACAAGTCTTTCCTTAATAGTACGACCATGGAATGAAATAAAACGTCAGCGAAATATATAAGTGAACGTCAATTTATCAACATTTTTGAAATCTCCCTTAACGTGCTCTCTCTCATTCTTTCACTAACTTTTTATATGAAGATTTTTTTAAACGGAATTTTTCACTTTTCATTACAATTTTTTAACGTTTCCTTGTCTTGACGGTTACAAACACGACCTATTAAGATTCATCCAAATAAGTGTAGTTCCTCTGAAGTGATGTGGAAAAAAAGTCTTTATTGTTGGAAAATATCACAAGCAACAAGATATATAAATAGAGGGTCTTAGAGGTAGAGCCACGCTGAAGCTATTACTGGTTTCAGCATGAATGGGGCGGCTCGCCCGGGGTAGTACCACCCTCTCACAGAAATACGATGTGAAGTAACAGTGCTTGCATTGTTGCGTTTCGTTCAGTCAGTGAGAGCGCCGGAGACCTATCCCCTCCTCCACCCCCTCCCATTCCCCTCCAAACAGGCTGGCAACGCACTTGCGATTCCCCTGGTGTTGTTAGTGTCTATGGATCGCTTAACATCAGGCGACCCAAAAGTTGGTTTGCCTCCTATGACATAAAAAAAAACATACGCGTATATTATTCCCGCCCGCCCTGATATAAAAACCTTGAAAAATGAAATACCTAAACCTTTCTCAGGAATCACTTTATCTACAGGTGAAAACCGCATGGAAATCCCTTCAGTAGTTTTTGAGTTTATCGCGAACAGACAGACAGACGTGGCTAAGGACTTCGTTCTATATGTACTGATCCAACATGACACCCCCATTCAGCTACGTACTGCAGTACAATTGGGCGGTACTGCAGCGCTGATTTTCAATGGGGGGCATATAGACATTCGGGCCTGTTGCAGCGTGGGTATGTCTACCCCGTATTGTATTGACTTCAGCTGGTTAGAGAAGGTCGTATGCCCACAGTTAAAAGTCAGGCGTGAAGTTGAGCTTTTAATTTATTGTCCCTGTAGCAACAACCTTCTATGCGGGCCAACGAGCAGGAACTCGCTCGCCGTTCATATATCGCGCTCACATATAATTTAGTTACCATGCACTCTGCCTTATATGCTAACATTGTGTACCTACAAACTATAATATTCATTTTTCAGGGTTCTTTCGGCACTTCGGGAAGGGAATGCAACAGGACGTCTTCAGGCATGGACGGTTGCTCGCTTATGTGCTGCGGCAGAGGTTACAACACAAAGAGAATTGTTATCAAAGAACGTTGCGGCTGCAAGTTCCATTGGTGCTGTCGTGTCGAATGCAACACTTGCGTTAGATCCACCGACGTGTACACTTGTAAATAACATTCTACGAGAAACATATTGTATTATTAATTATAAAATAATAAGTGCGAGTACAATGTAAGTACTGTGGGTCGGGTGGTAGAACCGCGGGCGAGCCGACTCATTCGTGCTGAAACCAGTAATAGCTTCAGCGTGGCTCTACCAGCTACAAACACATTATAAATATTTTCAAAGACAGACAGAATTAGCAGACACGTTCAGTTTTTCACTTGTTATTATCTGTCATTACATGGTTGTACCCTTCGATCAACAATATCTAGATAAAGGGTCACGTACAAATCGCAGTTAAAGCCGTCCGCGTAAATATATGTGTAGCTATTTGTTTACTAAGAAAAGGAGAAAAAAAGTTTTAAAACTGTTTTAAGTTCAACCTAATTACAACCATAACACCTTGTAATAAAATCACAAATGTTCAAAATATTATCTAATACTTACGATAAAACGAGCAAAGTATTAAATTACGCCCCTCACAAATGAAAAGACAACATAAACAACATTTAGTGTGAATTCAACCTTAACACGTAACGAATAAAGTACGTTTTCCCGTTATTGTGCGTGTTTGTGTCTGGTGAGGGCAAACATTTGTATCACAGGTTTAAAATCGGTGTTTTTGTTCAAAATTTGATATTATTAGTTAGTTTAAATACTAATTAGTTAAAGATACTCCGGCCGTTAAATTGCTTTTTCGCGTATTATTTTTGCATCTTTTGAATACACTGCGGCATGTGAAACGGGCTTACATTGGCTGTGTTTCAAACAAACTAAACAAAATAAGGGCACACATTTCAAGTGAGCTCTTATTTACCGAGACGTATTTTTCGCGCCGACCCGTTATCTAGTTATTGTTGATCGAAGGTCGTACCGGAAAGGGAAGATTTGTTCTCATTTACATCTTTAGTAGTAGTTATTCTTTCTTAATTTCTTGTGTAGCCACAATTAATGCGACGACTGCCAATTCTAGATCTCACGGTACTCGATGTTGTTTTTTAATTGTATTGTACGTATAATTATAGTGCCGTCCTTTTTCATATTTGAAAACATTTAATACACTTATTTTGGAAAACCCGTTGTATTCCTCTAAATCCGGCCCTGAAGCACTTTGTACGAACTTAGTTTAAAACGTATGTAGGATACGTTCCTGCTATTTGGACATTGTAAAGTATAATCGAATATATATTGAAATATTAATTTAAGTACTTAAATATCAATTAATATTGATCTCAATTTAGTATATTTAATAATTTGTCTGTCTGTAAGCGATGCGATATATAAATTAGGTTATGTATGTATATAAATATAATATTTTTTAAAGAGTTAATTGTAATAGATATATACTAGATAGATATAATGGAAAATATCTGTATTATAATAAGTATTAGTTATTATTTGTAGATGAAAAACTTTGGCAATAATATTTAAAAAATTAATCGTGTGTATTATTTATTAAAGAGGCTACTAAATATGTGTGTAATAAAAATCTTTGTTATATCGCTTTGTTTATTCTATAATCAAATCGAAGTACTCTTTATTTAATTTAGGCACTGAGAATTAGGGGTGGGGAGGTGGGCCTCCGGCGCTGTCACTGACCGAACGAAACGCAACAATGCAAGCACTGTTACTTCACGTTGGTTTTCTATGAGACATTACATTATTACTCTTTGAGTTAACGAATACAATATACTAGAATTTAATGAATTATGATTCAAATAGATATTTGCCTATTAGATTAAGTAATAGGAATGTAGTAGTAGAACCACCACGTTGTTACTTTTAGTAGATTTTGTATATGAAAATTTGATTCCGATTGTGACGTCTTGCAAACGGTTTGGCAGCTAATTTATGGAAACCTGTTTATATGAATTGAGCATACATATAACATGTAGAATATTTGCAAAGAATTAGAAATAAAAATGAACAGACAGTAAAAAATTTATCATTACTGAGGTAATAAAATAATAGTAAAAAATAGAAATGGCCAAAAATAGCCGACCAATAGAGTAACAGACAAAGTTAGTATATTAACAGTTCGCCACATCGTGTATTTGTCAGTTATAATTAAATTCAAATAAAATGTAATCACCTTGTTGCCGAGTTTTGGGTGATCGCGTACCGTAAGCGAATGATTCCTTTATGCAGTGTTTGTTTATCTGTAGAATGTATTGTACACGTATTATGCGTGTCACAATACCGTTATTATAAATAAAATAGATTCATAATAAATAAATAATTTGTAATAAACAACGCCTTCCATACAAACATCACTTTTCGAAATGGATCGGTCTTCTAATAATAACAAATATAAACAAGAAAAAAAACGAAAATAGCAGTAACATGTAATTAACAACAACAAAACTATTCTGAATGCCACTGTACTGTAACTACCATAGATAAGATACTATATACTGAGAGTAACTACTAATGACAGGACACATGTGTCAAAGTGGGTGCAGTGGGAGGCGAGGTACGCGCGCGGGTGAAACTGTTCCCCTTTCCCCTCAGCTTATGTCCCGCTGGTAACTAAATTTGTGTTCTGCGCATCAACTTCAGAGCGGTTAAAAAATTTGACGCGGACTTACAAATGCATTTCTCATAGATATAATTCGATGAGGTTATTATTGCAATAACTAGTAATCGAATGCATTATTACTACGCAATGAATAACTAATTTATACATATTATAAGAATGTAAATCTAACGTGTCCCTACTCTTTTGATTTTTGTGAAAAAAATTGTTGCGGGTGTCCTTGAACAATGTTACACTAATCACGTATAATGTCGATGCAGTCAGGAATGGCAATAAATACTTCGTAGATACTGTCACTATTTATTTGGCCAGAGCTT
>MU158781.1:437537-464051 GCA_015888305.1 Antheraea pernyi | reverse complement strand
TGCCTGATGGTAAGCACAGTACAATCCAAAAACAATGGCGACCACCGAGTGACACATTATCCATCGCCGGTCGCCGCTGTCATGCCGACCTGCGAAAAGCAGGATATGCATAGGCTGATCCCAAAACGCGACCCGCAGAAGCGAATCACTATGACGGGCTTTTTCACCATATACATGGTGGTTGCGACCCAGTCGGGCTGTAAAACCCTACCACCCCGCTTTCGCCATTGCCTCGTTCGTTATTCAGGTTATTGAGGTTGGCTTGGGTGTCTCAAGTCTAATGATGTTATTCGACACCCCTTACATCCCTATGTATATATTTTATTAATCACCGTTTTTTTACATAAAGTTCCACGCGGACAAAGTCACGGGCACAGCTAGTTTATTATACCAGGTAAATGATTAAACGATCGCAGCATTCTAGGATATGACTCTTCATGGTCACATTTAACACATAAAATAATAATATAAAAACAAATATTAATAAAGAAGAATACACATGTCTGTAAAACAATTCTATAATTGCATTTGGTACCACAAACAACCGTTTAAAACCTTAAATAAACTTCCTAAAAACAAAATATGCTTAATTCAATTTAGGCCCTGAGAAGGCGCTTATGAACGTCAAAGCTACCACCGGTTCGGAAAACAGCCCAGTCATGGAGATGAACCGGCAAGAAACTCGATCTGGTTTATCTTGTCATGTCATATATTGTTACAGGAACATAAATATTTACATTTGTTATTAGTGGATGCACAGAGAGAGGCGTCATTTCCAGACCTCACAATCGTTCACATATTGATCCACCCTATAATAAATAGCCTTTAGATATTAAAACCTACTTGACATGGTTCTTGAATTCATTATCAGGCAAATCGGTAATGTGTTTTAGGACTTTGTTATAAAACCTAACACTATTACCTAAAACACTGTTTTTGAACTTAGTGAGCCTGACGCATGGAATGACCAATTTGTTGCTGTTTCTATAATTATAGTATTTAAATTATGCTGAGCTTTTACTAGATCCAGCATATCTAAGTTTTTGCGGACATACATTAAATTATCAAGAATATATTGGGAGGGCAATTCCGAATTCCTGAAACTTTAATGATTCGCGAGGCCTCATATTATAAATTGCTCGAACTGCTCGTTTTTGTAATAGGAATATGGTGTCCACCTCAGCTGTTGTCCCCCACAACGATATACCATAACATATTAAGCTGTGGAAGTAAGTGAAGTAGACAACCCTATCAGTGGCAATATCTGTTAGCTGGCGAATCTTTCTAACTGCGAATGCAGCAGAACTTAGTCTTCCGGCCAATTTTTTTAAGTGAGGACCCCATTGTAATTTCGAATCAAGTTTAATACCCAAGAACACAGTATTGTCAACTAAGCCTACTAGATTCCCATCGGTCTCGATTCTACTATGAGTAAACGGAACCTTAGGCAAGGTAAATATATTTTGTTTTGTCGGCACTTAGTAATAGATTATTTAACGCAAATCAATCGGAAATTTTATTTAAAGTATTATTTAGATAACTAAGCTCTGAATCTATTCTGTTTACCTTAAATATAAGTGAAATAAGTGAAGTGAAAAAAAAATGAATTAAGGATTGATCTGAATAGAAATATTAGTAAACTATTAATAAACATGAATTTTCTGATGATAAAAGGGGGCCGTGTCCTGTAATAACGAAAAATATGATATGGCTTAGCGCCACACTTCTATCTCTTTCTAGCATATATGACTCATTTCGTTTCATATAGAAGTCATTTTCTGTTCTTTAGAAGTTTATAACTTGACAAATAAACATGATAGAAAAAATATTGTGTATTCACATCCATGTCTACTAGAAGCCTAATTAGGCTGAATATGAACGATAAAATTGAACCTACTTTGTTTTTTGTTGCTCAATTCATGTGTAATACTCAAAGTCAAAGTCGAAGTTTATTTATTCATATAATTCATGTTCACACTTTTATTGCAACCTTTCACCTTGGGTTGGAATATTATTTTGAAATTTAAATGATACCATATCCAAGTATTAGTTTTTCAAATAAAATCAATTTAAGAAGTTTATTTAAGGTTTTAAACGGTTGTTTGTGGTACCAAATGCTATTATAGAAATGTTTTTCAGATATGTGTAAACTCAGATACAAACTATGTACGAAGTTCGGTCCGCGTGTCCTAGATGTCGCTATATAAAACGAATTCCCAATGGCCGCATAAGCATTTGTTATCAAATTATACATTTTTAGCAGTTAGCTTTCGCGTATTTAAACCTTGGTTCAGACAGATTTTATAATTTATCATTATCGTGTATTCATTTTACCAATGGGGTTCACTGCACAGGTCTATAAATACAAATTTTAAAGTATTCATCGTGTTACAACTTTCATGTTGGTTTTTCGTTGATATTGTCACTATTTTAGTGGCTAAGATTATTATTTGTGATTTTATTTTAATATATTATTAAGTTGCAATTTATAAAACGTCGTGTCGCTGATAGTATCATGTTTGATAAAGTAGCACATTTATGTCGCGCGTTCGTTAGAATAGTCAATACAACAATAGATGCCGCTGTACTGTTATGTGGATGTTTTACATCGCGCTGTCAAGGTTATCTTCAAAATATTGACCTTCTCAGACTGTTGATTTTCTAGTTATCGCTTCTCGGCCTTTTGGCTAAGATCAAAGTGTAGTATCTGTTCTTTTCAGCTTAATATCTGAAAGTTCCCGCATCGCGGGACCAGTATATTAAACTGATTTTTGTAAAATGACGGGATGTTCGGGGCTCGCTCCACTCCTGTCACGGGTCGGCCCGGCATTGCAGTGCCGCCGGGATCGGCCCACCAGAATTAACCTATCACACCCCATAATTAAAATCACTTACACTTGAGTTGAATAATTATATTCTATATATAATTAAACAGAGTACATAACATAATAGTAATTTTACAAAAAATGTATTTAGATGACCACACACCGATAACAGTAAAAACTTGAAAATAAATATATTAATAAACGTCCCTACACACTTATTAGTATTTATATGTAAATAAATTATTGTAATATTTAATTAATTACGCACAATATATACACTTGAAATACTACACTGATAATATACAAACCGAACACATTATTACTTTACGTTCACTTTCGTTCAATGTGTAGAACATACACACGCTATCCCATACATAAACAAGTATAATTGTATTAATACTTAATATCGTAAGAGAATAAATATCGTCCTCATCAAAATATCAATTAATAGCGTCTATAAGTCAATGTTTTGATTATCGCTACTTTTTATACGATTTCCATATTGCATGAAACGAGGGTTCAGTTGGCAATACTCTAAATGTAATATCAAGAACCTCAAAACGATTCTAAAATTACGTTTGAAAATGGTATTATTTAATTACATTTTAAAATTATGGTCAACTTTCTAGTGTCAACACGAATTTCACTGTCAATTTCATTGTTGGTGTCGTTTTATTTTCTATAAACGTAAAATAGGGCGAAAGATAAAGTTTAAAAATTTTTTTTTATCTTGTTACGCCAAAGAAGTATAACTTCTAACGCGTGTACATAAGTACACACACACACACACACTTTTTTTCTTTTTTTTTATCCTAGCACACAAGAGTTATGCTGGTGTTTTAATTTAGGTCAAAATTGCCTTTGGTAGATATATCTATTATTACAATTATCTTAGACGGGATATAACAATATTTAAAGTTGCACAAAACAGAAAAGTTACCTGTATAATGTATCGTACGAAACTTATATAATAACTTTGATGAACTGTAAACATGACAGGCGTATCACAGTATTATTTATTAAAATTTAATGCAAAATCTACTGCATATGCAAAACGATTACAAAGTAATTATTATATTTTGTAAGTAATGATTTTATGATGACAACATAATGTTTTCCTATGTGTGAGATACAGATAAATCGATCGTAATTGTACTCTACTATTGTAATACAGTAATACTACTGTTAGTACCGGAAAATTAATATAACATTTACTAATATCAAATTATAACGTCTTCTATGTTTGTATGTGTAGAACGCTATGATCTCAGAAACTACCAGTCCGATTTGAGAAAATCTTTCGGTTTTAAATAGCTCATTTATCGAGGAAGGCTATATATCATCACGCTAAGACCAATAGAAGCAGAGAACCAATGAAGAATGTTTCAAAAACGGGGCACTTTTTTTACTTTTGAGAGATTTCGTTTGTAGTAGTAATAATATTCGTTCAATAGGACAGGCGAAGGAATGAATCCATACTGCCAATTCTGAAGTTGTCAATATAGGTATTTCTTATATATCCTTTAATCAATTTTCTACCATGTCCAAGTTACAATAAAGGCATAAGCGCCAAATCTATATAATATGTCGTACATTATTTTATTCATCATTATTATCTTCTTAGTCTTCATAATCATAAAACAAAATTGTTCAAATAAAAATTTCATTAGCGTTTGTGTTTTATACGTTGCCATGGTAACGTGGTAAGTTTCTATCGCAAACATTTTCGAAGTTTATTTTGTTTTCCTGTGCAAAAAGTTTATTTTTTATTTCTAATATTAATTTTATTTCTAATTCTAATTTTATTTCTAATTTTTTATTTGTTCTCTATTACGTATTATAAAAATAAAGTTTATGTAAGTACAATTAAAATAATAACTTTTTGATGAATGGCTATGGCTACAAATGACCAAAAAAAATTTTCTTTATACTTTGTCTATATTTTTATATTAGTATATTTTCTCTGATTGTTTGTTTGTTGCGGGTAATCTCCAAAACGGCTGGACCTATTTTAACGGGAATTTTACTTTTTACTGCCAGATAGCCGAAATTATAGCGGTTGATATATTCTATTTTATTTATCCGCGGCTTCGTCCGCATTGCTATTTCCAAAACGGTTGGACCGATTTTCACAGGGTATGCACTGGTAAATGACCTTATAAAAAGTAATATAGGTATTTTTTTCGCCTTCGGCCGCAGTAGAATATCCGTAATGCTTGAACTGATTTTCACGGGACATTCATTGGCAGATAACTCACCTTATAAGAAGTAACTTAAACTATTTTATTTTGTTACTTAAGACTTCGTCCGCAATATCCTACTATCTCCTAATTGGTTGGACCGACTTTCACAGGGCTTTGACGGGCAGATAACTAGCGGGCTCGGAAGACGTTGTCCCGCCCCGATAATGAAATGAAAATCTTGACAAATTATACCTAAACCTTCCCCATGAATCATCATTATATCTACTGGTGAAAATGGCATGAAAATGGTAGTTTCTTTTTAACCGACTTCGAAAAAGGCTCAGGTTACTATGTTCGGTTGTATGTATTTTTTTATATATGTTATTATTTATTATTTTCGTCAATTGTGAACCGATTTTAATGTTTTTTTTGTAATTGGTACACTATGTATTGATTAATTGTTACCTGTGCAGTCGTCCGTGTGAAATTGATAAAAATATGTTACAACCACGTGAGACGTGTACCTTACTGGACTCCAAGAATAAATATACATAATTGAAAGTCAATAAGTAATATGAATGATATCATATTTTTGGTAAATTTGGCGGCCATATTGTTTTATTTACCGAGTTTGCTTCTACATAACTAAATGATTATAGCAACGTATAAGAATAATTTAAGTATTTCGACAATACGGGCATATTATATCTATATAATAAAACATTTAAGATATATAATGTATAGCTTATAATTTTCATTACTTTCTTATGTAGTGTTGGTGAGCACTGAGCGTGGTATATAGTAGATTGAAGTTCCAGGTATGTTGCTGATGATAAATCCCATCCCATTCGATATACTATTAGTATTAATATATCTAATGTACACGTTACATGTTACAGTAGATGGCATTCGTATCGTAATTACAAATGTTTTTGAAAAAGCGTTTCTGTAATGTATACATCCACTCACAATTTTACATTTCTTTAATACATTTTTAAAAAGCGCGTGCGGAGCGGGCTAGTCATTATATATTGCCAGTAGATGTTTAGGCATAACGTGCAAAATTTTTTTTTTCGATCTGACTACGCTATTGACCAAGCGAGGTCTTAACAGTTTCACCGGACTACTTAACGTGCACATGAATACTTATTATACTCTTTGAATAAAACATTGTATTATATATTTTACATAATATCTCCTCTATTCTTTATTCCATGATATATACTTATAGATGTCTGTACCATAGATTATATACACTATAAACTATAATATAAATTACTTTTATGATCAAAGGCCTTTCCACATATAACACAAGCGAGCGAGCGAATTAGTCGGAGCAAATCCAACTGAGTCATGTTAGGTTAATAGAGGTATTAAAAAAAAACTACGGCCCCAAAAAATATTGTGATTAGACCAATACAAAGCTGAAAGACCTCAGAATCAAAACTCATTATAAAAATACCGTTACCAATACCTTCAGGTCCCTTTTTTCATATTGTTCCTGTTCAAAAAGGTCAGTATGCATAGACAATATAAATGTTCAGCACGTTATATTTATGAACTCTAAAAATATAGGATGGAACGCGTAGGCAAGAATAGAGTTCAAATGTGTTCCAAAATTAATTTTAGTCAATCCATTATTTTAAAACCTTCATATAAATTTACTATACTAATAAACTAGTACTCACATAGTACTATACTAATACTATGTGAATATTTCATTTTTATTGTTATTATTAACCACGGAATAAAGAAGAAGACTTACTACTATATTTATTAATACTTTTAAGATCTCAATTTTAATGTTATGTGTTAGACTTAAAAGACTTGCTTTCCATTGAATTTATACATTAAATTAAATCATAAAACCGTAAAAAAGTGATAATTCAGTATTCCCATGATATAGATTTTTTCCCCAAATTTCGGGAGTAAAAGCAGGATTAAATTTTTTTTAAGGATGTTATATTTTTAAGCGTATTTTAACGATTCTTTATTAACAAGTACATACCCAATTCAACGTGGGGAGATCTTAGGTTTCTACTGATTATAAGGCCCATCGTAAACCGTCTGCAACGCTAATGGAGTGACACGGGATCGTGCGAGCATGTACAGCGCCATCCTGGTGGTAAGACCCAACGTAAATGCCTAACCGTAACGCCCACTGAACGAGACACCACGATCTAAGTTTCTCCCCGTTTGCCGCAGGAGATGCTCTTTCCGACTACTGCACCACCCGTCATTCAATTGTTTACCATAACCCAATTCAGAAATGTTTGAAGTGAACCATCTTTAGAATCGTTGTGATTTCAAACTGGATGCAACGGAAAAAATGACAGGTAAGAGACACAAATACAAAAATTAGTGAGCCAGAGCGAGAGATATGTGAAAAGTACGTGAGCTAATACTACTGTACACTGTATGCAGCTGCGTATTACAGCTTTTTACAGCTTAAACAAAATAAACTTTGTAATTATCATAGCCTTGCTATATATTTATCTCATTCTTTTGTCGATTGACTGAAGTTTCACTTCTATCGTGTGTGAATCGCACACACACCTTTTATTTAAAATCATTTTGATGAACATTGAAAAAATAATTAGTCATTTTTTAGTAATAATTTATTTTAAAAATAGATGTCTGTCAATTTCCGTATCAATATTAATATTTTTTTTTATTTTTACCAGGATTTTTAAGTAATTGTGGTAATCTTAAGGAGTTTTGACTTTAGATTCAGGGGTAAATCAATTTCAGAGTTGGTAACTGAGATAATTACATACGTAGTATCCTCTAAAGTCAATAGTGTCTTATCTATGTTCTTAGTAGTCTGTGCATACATATGTACGTATTTGTCTATTGTTTTTTTGTACAATTTCAACTTTGTGAAATTTGGAATAACTGTTGAATATTTCTATATATTAACTTCCATATTTGTTTATTGAAGTATGGGTAAGCCGTCGTCATCGCAGCGTTCAGTTAGTTAACATCTTGTACTTATTTAATTCTGTGTTTATGAAGGTATATTTAAAATTGAATTTCAATAAGTGTGTTTGTATTTGAGCATTAAGCTTGGTTTGTTTTACATGTGGTGCTTACTGAATAACATAAAGCATGAAGTGTTTTGTGTATTATCGGAACTCTTGTTTGTTTCGAAATTTACTGTTCACAACTAACCAAACTGCACAAATTAATAACAGTACTTTTTAAGGTAACAATTCACAGGCTATATATACCTTGTAGCAAAAAATACACCTACAGAGAAATTTTAAATGACCGATGCCGTAAAATGTATCCAATTTTGAATAATCTCAGTGGTATGTTTTTACATGTTCATTTGAAACTCATGTGTTTTATGAGACATTAAAGTAACTCTGTGTTGAAAAAGTAATTACTAAATAACAATAATATTTACTTCAGAGAGATAAGCACAACAAGAAAAACATTAATAATAATAATAATCCCTGTAGCATTTCGGTGATAGCATCTAAACTCAGAGACTGGGGTGTTTAGCCTATGGCCGTACCTTGAAATCGCTTAAAAATATCATTAACTAAAATAAATTACTATAATTAAATTGTTTGTTCATAGTTTGAGATAAAAAAAATCTAGCTATATCTAAACTTTTCCGAACATAACACAGTTTGTGACATTTGAGGGAAGATCAGTTATGATAATTTTTTACTTCTGCCTTGTCTGTACCCAGTGCTGCCGTACCTCCAATTTGACTTCTACAGCCCTGGTTTAGCCCGTGAATGGCTGAAGAATTCAATTTTTGCTGCATATTTACGAGTGCAAAAAGGCAGTTAAAGAATTCGTAACATAGCTATAATTTATTTTCAAATATTGTTCATAGTTATAATTTAAGTAATCTTCTTTGACCCTAGAATGTGTTTACTCTTGCCTGAATGTATTGCTTCCATTCATTAAGCTTTCAACTCCCAGTGAGATGGGCCAATATTACATTCTTCATATATCTCTTCCGAACATTTGAAAAGTGTTTTAATAGCTTCAAAACTATGATTGAGAATGTTTAGCTCATTTCATTAATCTTTATATATAAATTTCTTCTGTGCGTGTATATATCACTGGACTCCTAAACAGCTGGACCGATTTAAAAAAAGCTTTGTGTGCGTGTTCCAGTGGATCCGAGAATGGTTTAGATTCACAATTGAATCCGGTAGGTGGTGTTGCGGATGACTTTTAGGATTTTTTTATTATCAAGGCAGGACAACGTCCGGCAGGTCCGCTAGTCTTTATATAGATAATTTATGTCATAGTCTTACAAAATAATACTTTTCATTGTTTATTTCAATTTACAATGTAATACTTCATTAAACTTTTATATATGGCTGTGTGAAAGTACATATATATGTAATAGATGTGTATTTGGTAGGAATTATTTCCAATCTTTTTGAATTTGTATTGGAATTTTATCTATAAATTACAAATAAACTTGAACTAGCGGACCCAGTGGACATTGTCCAGCTGTGATAATAAACAAAAACCTTAACAGATTACACACTTGAACCTTCCACATGAATTACTTTATCTATTGGTGAATACTACATGAGAATCCATTTAGTAGTTTCTCAGTTTATAGCGAACAGACAGTCAGACATATCAAATGACTTTGTTTTATAATATACTAGCCCCAGCCCGCGACTATGTCTGTGTGGAATAGGTACTTTGGGTTGACGCTAATACGCATTGGAAGAAAACCCCCGATTTTGAAACATTTTTCATTGGTGCACCACTACTATTTGTTTTAGCGTGATAGTATATAACTGAGATTACCTCCTACAACTTCACAAACTCACCAACTTTACCTCTTTATAATATTTTATAATATATAGTGAGGCATTCAACTCCCTGCTGTAACTCATAATTTTTTTTACACTCAACTGTAAAAGCTCAGTTGATAAAGTTGTAGACTAGTTATTGTCAAACATTATAGAGATTTGTCTCAACCCTATAAATAGTTGCCATCAGAGTATTTTATTATTATTTTATACCATATCCCTTTCTTTTTATATCAAATAGACATAATTTTGTATAACTTACTATTCTTATATCTGTATGGGATTTTTTTTTATATCTATAGGTGGCAAACGGACAGGTGGGTCACCTGATGTTAAGTGATCACCACCGTCCATAGATACTTGCAACACCAGGGGAGTCTCAAGTGCGTTGCCTTGAGGGAGAGGGAGAGTAAGGGAAGGGGAGGGCAGTTCGGCTTCCGGGGCTCTCACTGACCGAACAAAATGTAACAATGCATGCACTGGTACTGCACGTCGGTTTTCTGAGAGAGGGTGGTACTAACCCAGTAGCTCTACCACCATAGTTTTTTTTTTCAGAATTTAATATATAATATTTTTATATTTATATCCCATTCACATACTTTTTAAAAACTCAACATTGTAACTGGCTTAAAAAGCCCAGATTACTGTATTGTTTCTTCTTCCTATAAAGATTTTTTTAGTTTCATGCTTTTATTAGGAGTATACCTAATAAATTAATACACTGGCAATATTTCATACACAACTTCTATAAATATTAAAACTAATATAAATTTTATATAAATATAATATAAATATTAAAACACTATTAAAGTATTTCTAATTCCTATATCATTTAAATATAATAACCAATGTTAAGTTAGGCTTGTTTGTATATATGTGTGAAGGTGTCATCTAACAATATTCAGCTTAATATTGGCTCATGGTTAAAAAAGGTTGGGCATTGGCCAGTGGCGTAACTATACCATCTGATGCACATGGCATTGGATGGGCACCAGTAAAAATCCCACAGCATAATTTAATTTTAGTAAATCCAAGTTATGTTATCTGTCTGTAAATGATAGTTCCAAAGGCCGTATAGGGCTGGTGACCTATGGCATTTTGCCTGCTCTACCACCTTATAGTTACGCTACTGGCAATATCATAGACTAATATTAACTCAGTGGCTGTCATCATCTAAGTGTGTGCATGTTTAATTTCTAAGATATGATTTTTTCTGGCTAAGGTATAATGAAATTTATAAATTTTCACTAACTTAAAATGTAGGTAGTATATGTCGAATATTAGAAAAATTATAAAAAATTTTACTCCCTAAATTAAAACTAAATGTTCTGTCTATGTGTTGTGTATCATGCTGTATATTTGTTTCTAATGTTGTATTTAATCTTAGTGTATTGTATGTAATATACAGTCAGAATAGAAAGTTATTTGTGGTATTTATGTATACAATTTCTAAAGGATTATGAATCAGTGGTAGTGTTCTCAGACAACATCCCTATCAACTCTGATCAAAAGATGCACTGAGTTGCAGTTTTTTTTAGGGAAACATAGTGATGCAACCGAAGCATTGTGGTGACATTTTTTAATACCGACATAGCTATTTGCCACTATCAAAGTGAAAATTGCTATAAAATTTTAAAAAAGTGTGTGTCTACACGCATTAGAAGTTATAAACAAGATAAAAATCTTTTCAAAAATGTTATCCTTGTCTTATTCTACGTTGGTAGAAAAAACGACAGTAACAATAGAAGAAAAGTATTTAATACATTGAAAGTTTTAATACAAACAACAAATACAAAGAAACAGAATGTTGACTATAGCTAACTTCAGGGTGTTGGTTTTTCGTGGCGGTATGCGCGCACATCGTAAAAATTTACTCTCATCATTTTTCCCCAACGTACCAAATGAAGTATAATTTCAATAAACTATAGATCTATTCTGGCAGCAGTATTTGAGTACCAGTTCGTATAATCTTAGTACTTACCCATCTTGAGTCCCATTGTATTGCAATGTTACATGAGATTTTGATGATAAAACGATGATATAAAAGATAAAAAATGATAAAAGTGATTTAAAACCTATAAAGTATAAAAGGATTAATAAATTATTCTGCAGTTAATATATCAAAAAGCTTTTGAAGGATTCAACTATTAACTTATTTTTCATCTATTGTTGTAACTAATAATTACTTCATGTATTATAAATAAAAATATTTGTAGTGAAAGGTGATGTCCTTTTTGCTTCTAAATGACTCAGTTTCGACAGATTTAATTATGATATTTAATAGGCACTTCAACCCTTCGGTGTTATTACAAAAAAGTTAAATACGTATTGAATACTTGCTTTAAAAATGTTTCGTACTAATTGCACCGCGCTCGTCCGAGGCAAGTTCGCGTTATCCTTTTTCGCAAGTCTACCCAATCTCACCAAAGCGAGACAAAAGCGCAAGATGGCGAACATTCAGCGACCACGGTGCATTTAATGCGAAACCTTTTTAAAACAAGTATTTAATACATATTTAACTTTTTTGGAATAACACCGATAATCTCGTAATATTTACTAGAATTTTATAGTTAAGATTAAGTAGAAAAAAATTGGTAAATCTATACATATAATAAAAGGCTAACGGGACGAAATCTGTACATTAAATATTTTAAAGAAAAAATATACTGGGAGGGCTTCGAATCAAAAACAGAACATATTTCTACAGTTTTTAAAATTTTTGTCTGTCTGTCTGTCGTTTGTACAGGATTCACGCAAAAACTACTGAACGGATTTTGACGAAATTTGGTATGGTAGTAGTTTACACACCGATATAACATACTAGCTTCTACCCTCGACTTCGTCCGCGTGTAATAGTTACTTTTGGTTCCCAAACCCGAAAAAAAACTCTGTTTTGGAACATTCTTCATTAATGCTCCACCCCCATTGGTCTAACTTGATGATACATCATGATACATTTTTTTTTTGTTAGTTCTTTGTCTGTCGGTCTGTCCCTGTGAACACGCATCACTCTGAAAGTTCTGAACCGATTTTGACGAAACATGACACAGGGATAAATAATATTACAAGGTTACATTTAAGATTTTGTCCCATAAAACGCAAGGGGTTCTCGACCATAACGGACGAAAGTAAAAAAAATTGTAGTTAGTGAAATTCTTGACGGATTTTGGTAAATTTTCTTTGTACTATACATAGCAGACAGATTAGCTATAAATTTAAGCTATATTGGAACGAATTTCCTTATTGCGCATTACACGTTATGAGCGGATGGGAGCTATACAGAAAAAAGTTAGTACAAGAACCAGTAACGTCGGAAGAATACAAATTTTAGAAAAGCTGGTTCTTTAATATATCTTTCGTTATTCTCTTCCAAACAAGGTGCAGGATACCTGGTTGCCACGAAACGTTATCTTTATTAATACGCATCACACCTTTACAGGTAAAAATATTGATTAGGAAACTTTTTTTTCAGTAAAACTTTCTTTTTAAACGTTATTAAAAACATGAATTTATCACTACCAGATAATTTTGTTATTGAAAATAATGTGCCCGATGATATTCTTTATAAATAAAACTAATTAATTTCAAACCATTTTATTTTTTCTACTGCAAAGAACATATTTCATTTTATTAACCATTATGATATTATGATTTCACCGTAAACAATGAAAAAAAAGCATTAAACGTAAACATATGAATTGGGAGTGACGCCATTTTGAATACATGCGTCTATAACAGGTGCTGCCACAATTATCGCTAACTTACTTTTTTTATTTATAAAAAAATGACATCTGACACATTATTGTTAATAATAAAAATACTAATTTGATGTTTTAGTAGCGTTTCAAAGCTAGGGAAAAACAAAACATTCGAAAATTATTGAAAAATCAAAATCTTTGCCCGTTAAGGTTCGATATGCAGTAATAAACGCAACGTTTCCCGCAGCCAAGTAGCCCGCACGTTGTTCGGAAGAACATAAAAATATAAAAAAACTGGCTTATTTAAAATCGCTCTCGAAACCGTTGCTAGCTCTTAGACAAATAGTTATAGGCAAATGACAGTTGACGCGTTGCTCGTATCTTTTTCATATTTATATTTTTCGTCAATACAATGGAGTGTGAAAAAGTTTGAATACAAATAGAAGATAGTTATGATAAAGTAAGTGGTAGAGATAATTATTTAATTTTATTTTTACGTATTGTGTATGTGCAGAATCTATGTACAGTATGTTAGGTGTCCTGACAGAGAAAAAGAGAGAGAGAGATATATAGATATATATAATATTATATATAATATCTACGCATAAAATTTTAATTTCAATAGCAAACCGACTCAAGGATTACCTATTGATAAATTAACTTTGGGTTCAATTAAGATAAAAACTAACCTACATATATTGGCGGTAATCTAAAAAAAGCTTGACAGGTCTATGGACCCCGGTTGGAACGAAGTTCCTTTCCCTTTTTTGTAGACGTTTACTATATAGTCAGTATAGTTTACATTATAAAATATCAAGTTGATAGAGTTAAATCGTAAATTAAACGATAAAATATATTTAGTAGGTTAGTTTTTATCTTAATTGAACCCGGTAGATGATGTTACGAACGGGTTCTAGGCTTATTTTAAAAGATTTATCACGTACTATCTGGGTATATGTTTCAGTGAGTCCCTTGATAGTTTGAATTCACAATTGGAAACTGTATGTGTGTCTGCAATCGGGTTTTAGGTTTTTTCCAAATACAATTGAAACCGGTGATAACCGATTTGGTGCAGGCGAAGTTGCACGGGTCAGCTAGTTAAAAATATATTTAACTTTATTAAATTAATGAAATATCCACCTTTAACTTAAATTATTATAAATTAATTTATTATACATAATGCAATGTAAAGGAGTAAGGAGCACTACTCAATGTTCATCACATTTAATTATGGGTGAAGTTGTAGTCTGCAAGAAGGTATCAATATGCAACACCAATACACACCTTAATCGATAGCTTTATATATCGATGATAATATATATAATTGGGTATTTAGTCAGATGAAGCTGCCAAAACCTTGCCAGGTAAATAGCATAGTCAGTTCGAGCAAAAAAAATATAATTGGGTCTTTATAGGTGAGATAATAAAAAATATTTATAATTATTCAGTTATAATAGTATACAATTTTTATAGAGCTGCAATTCTTAAATTAATATATTATTGGATGTAAAGATTCATCTTGATTACATTGTAAAGGTTACTCGCGTTCAAAAAATAAATATTTCATTAAGCATACTAGTGGCATGCTAAAAAATAGTAAGGGATTATAGTTAATATTGTGGCAGTTGGCTCATAGATTTTTTTAACCAGGTTTTTGCTTATTAATGTTATTATTACTATTTAAAATGCAACACATAGATGATGAAACTGTTTTCAGAGTGATACAATCACAAGTAATGCTACAGAATACAAACATTCTCATTTTATTTTTCAGAGAAAAAGTGATACATCTCTTGATTCGAAAAGCAGTAAAACAAACATGAGTGGTACATTGAGGTTACCAAAAGTAATAGTCAAACATAAAAAGCGGAGGTCGAGAGCAAAAAAGAAATTCAATAAACTATTGAATAAACTAAAAGATGCTGATTCCCAAATCCAAACCATCTGCAACTCGGCGATTCCTTTGGATTCTATCATGTTACCTCCAGACAGACTTCCAGAGTCCATCATGTTACCACCAGACAGTCCTGCCAACCCCATCGTGTTACCACCAGACAGTCCTGCCGAAACCATCATGTTACCACCAGATAGTCCTCCTAATATTGTGATTGAAGCAGATAATTTTGGCAATGATACTCATAACGACTTTATAGTTATTGATGATGACGACGATGATGATGATGTAGTGATAAATAATAGTGTAACATCGCCTAAAAGATCTGCACGTAAAAATTTTGCCAATATTAAATGTTCTACTCCCATCCTTCAACGTCAAAGCCTTGACCAAATCATTTTAAATAACAATGTAAACATATTGCGCAAGTCAAAGGAGAACGTAAATTTATCAAAGGAGGAATTTAACCCGGATTCTTTTGTAACCATTGATTTATCAGCCGATAGTGAATGGGATCGGACCCATAGAACAGATGATACAGTTATAAATCTAGTAAACACACCAGAAACACCGGATTGTACTGTAATATCTGTTAACGAAACAATCAACAGTATAAATTACGATTCGGATGTGACCATAATAGGTGGTCCCGAAAATGTTGATAAAAAGATGTATAAATTTGCAAAGGGTATTGCTAAATTGAATGCTTCCCAGAAAGGCAAGTTACTGCAGATTATAGCGGAGAATGTTTTCAATGGGTGCAGTGTCTCAAAGAATATCAAGAAAAGTTTGACAAATATTAGGGTGAGTTTTTATTTTTATTAGCTTTTATTTTTATTTTATGTTATTCACTGTCTCTGTATATTGTCTCTGTCACTGTATATTCGTATCTTACGTTAATGTAAAGTTCTTAAAGTTTAAAGAACTATATTTTTTATAAGCATTGCTTATTTAGCGAGGTTTGTTTTCTTGCCATAACGAAGGGCGGCAACAAATTTACCAAAAAATAAAAAAATTGTATCCAGGCTATTTTTTTCTTTCATTTTTTTTCTTTATATATTAAATACAAATAAAGAACGCGGATGAATTCATGGTTATCACTTAGTATTAAATAAGTTTATGCACTTTATATGTAAGATTACTTCCTACATTAACAAATGCTTGTAGTATTTCCACTTATGTAGACTCTCCACAGTTTTAACTACACTTTCAGTCAGTACTATAAATTATAAAAAGTTACAACATTTATTACAGAATGTAATAAAGTTGAATAACAAACAAACTACGTTATATATATTTCTATGCAAAATTTATCGTTAAAAATGTATTGTGCATCTCGAAGATTTTTTTTACACAATGAAATTCAAAATGCGTCGAGTGCGTCAAAAAAATAAAAGTCAATTGTCTATTCTGGCATAACCTATACTATATTCTAGTCGTATCGAGAAGTCCAAATGTAAAATTATAATGTACTAAAATCACTAATGATTTTCCAGAAATCAATAACTCGTGCAACGGAGACAGTTGAAGACAAATTCATCAAAGAAATCATCTTAGGTGAGACTCCCTCCAGGAATAGTGTAGGTAGCAACATCTACCACCCCGCGAGGACCAAAAATACAGCTTCCGGTCTTCGAATGATTGTTATTGACGGTAGCAATGTGGCGATGGAGTAAGTGACAAGTATCTTTCCTTAAAAGCAGCGTATGGAATGTGACATAAGTGTTCAAGTATGAACATTTTCAAAATTTAACACCAATATTCGGAGGCAGCTCATCTGATTGTACATACAGAATTTATAAGAACATTCTGGAAATACAATCTCTAACATTTTTCAGCCAGTTACCAAGTTATAACTAACGAGTATTGGATGGGATTGTAGTCCTGCTTGAAGTTTTTTTTTAAATATCTTATAGATTTTCTGTAACTAGAATTTTATCTGTTGTTAAATGTTGTCTGTGATGGTATACACAGAGAATGACTTTCAAATGTAGCTGCTGGAACATATCCAGAGGTGCTTGACGGCAGGTTTTCAACTTGAGGATGGTAGCTAGCCAATCGGGTTTAAAGAAACCCTACCAGTGTGCAAAGTTGGAAAGTTGGATTATAAATGCTTATAGGCTGCTATTATATGATATAGCGTACACCTCTTTAAAAGGCCGGCAACGCACTTGCGACCAGGTGACCCGCCTGTTCGTTTGTCTCCTATGATATATATTTAAAAAAAATGACCACTTCATATTTGGAGCCGTCAATAAAATACGTTCGGACTTATGTGACAGGGGGAGCGAGAGGATGTCACTTTTTTTTCTTTTTTTTTCGATCTGACTACGCTTTTGTGTGGCAAGGTCTTAACAGCTTCACCGGACCACAAAGAGGATGTCGCTTACTGTGATATTGTGTGATAAGGGGATTCTAAGGAAAGTGACGTGCGCAGCTGATCAAATAATTTTACAAATGTTACTCTTGATTTTTTTTTTATTTTTAATCTGAGGGGAAGGAAGGTAGACGATGTTGCTTTCTATGACATGATGTGATAAAAGGCTTTTAAGAAATCGTGACGTTCGTAGCTCATAAGACAATTTAAAAAAAATCCGGGTTTTTTGTGGGGGAAGAGGCGAGAGGATGTTGCTTACTATGATATGGTGTGATAAAATGGTTTTAAAGAAACGTAACCTTCGTAGCTCATCAAACAATTCTGCAAATGTTTCTCTCGATCTTTTCTTTATTTTATTATTTGGGAGAAGAGGGAAGAGGTTTTTGCTTACTTATAACAATTTTGCAAATATTTTTCTTGATTTTTTTTTATTATTTGGGAGATAGAGGTAAGAGGATGTTGCTTAGTATGATGTGGTGTGACAAGAGTTTTTAACGAAACGTGATGTTCGTACCTTATCAAACAATTTTGCAAATGTTTTTCTCGATTTTTTTTTATTTTTTTTTTTTAATGTTATAGTTGGCAAACGAACATGTGGGTCACCTGATGTTAAGTGATCACCACCGTCCATGGATACTAACAATACCAGAGGAGTTACAAGTGCGTTTGTGGGGATGGGTTAGAGGAGGGAGAGGCAGAGGAGAGAGGAGGGGAGGTGGGCCTCCGGCGCTCTCACTGACCGAACGAAACGCAACAATGCAAGCACTGTTACTTCACGTCGGTTTTCTATGAGAGGGTGGTACTACCCCGGACGAGTCGATCCATTTATGCTGAAACCAGTAACGGCTTCAGCGTGACTCTACCACCATCAAAAATCTACGATACAAAGGCATTCGTATGAAACATATATATTTGTAAATATTTGGGTTATTTTCATGTAGGGGGAGGGAGGGGGAAGGGGTGTGGGTACTATCGTTTGCGACGCAGTATTTATGCAGGAGTGTTCGCAAAAAATGTAATAAGCGCAACATGTTTTATATTCGTAATCTAATTAGGTTGACTTACCCTCATTAAATGTTCTTAGACTGCCTTAAATTTAGACTTCTGAATTAACATGGCTTAATTATTTAATATGGAATAACGGTAGGACTTTAGTTGGAAATTTATGTCTACTATCAAAAGTGGAACCATAAATAATGGTTAATTAGAAACTTGTTATTATTTTGAAATATAACTGTGATATTCATCGTGTTTAGATATATACCAGTTTAGAACCTGAAAATGTGACTGTGATTACACAGAATGCATGAACTAACCTGCCATGTAATTTTTTATACTAGTGGGCACCCAGTGGTCAACATTCGACCATGATTCTTTGATTTTTTAAAGTTTGAACTTTGTTACGGTTATTTTGTCAACTTACCTCTATAATCAAAGGTTTTCATCATGGCTACTCAGTTATTTGCCACTTTTAAAAAATATATATAAACATGAAAAAAACTGTCTAAATGAAATAATTGTAAATTTGAAACAAAAAACAGGCTGTTACATAAGGTTGTAAAATTCTCAAATTTTAAGTAAATATAACTTTAAGAAAATAACTCACTCCACTCATGATACAATATTTTTTTCATTTCTGAGTGATATTGAATTAAATGAAGTCTGTACATTATGAGGAATAGTTATATGCCTAGTAACATCGCTTGGACAAGTAATGGATACACAATACAATCAAATGTTGAATCTAAAACAAAGATATTTTTAATACTACCAATAACTTTTGAAAAGAATTCCTTTTTGTTAAAAATTCATCATCAACTGTACCAAATCTAATTGCTACATCAGGTTGAACTGCATCATTGTAACCGCGGAGATCTAAGTTGTGGATTACTTTTATGAGCAAACAAATTTTGTTATTTTGAATTTACAAAGTATTTTTTGGCTCTTTTTATTAAATGATCATTTAAAGTGAGTTCACCATAAAAATACTAAATATTAAAATATTGACATTGACTTTGGTAATATTGCTTTACTCTTATGACAACAATGAAGCAAAATGAAAGCATTCCTGTCACCTAAAAAATTTGACATTCAATAACACCAAACAGAATAATAATAATTTCAGTGATTCCATAAATTATGTGTCAATTAATTATTAATGTATGTTATGAATTTACATATTTATATTATTATACAATTGAGCTATAATTTGTCCAGTTGATTTCAAAGGGCATACAACGTCAGTCGTGTTAAAAATAGTGAAAAAGGTATTTGGAACGTAAGAGTAAAATTACGGATGACTTTGGCAAAATTTACATGTGTGTATATTTTGTGTAAAATACAAGCAATAGTGTGAGTAATGTATATTTTAATTAATTTAATATACTTGTAATGCATTATATATAAAAAAAATAGCTTTCTGCACTTCTCCTCCATATAAACTTTAACTATGCCAAATTTCACTTTCATCCGTTCGCGCATTTCTCTCAAAAAAGGGGTACAAAGTTTAGGCTTCACGTATTAATATATATGATGAACTTTTAATACTAGTGCTAATTGAAAATGTTAAGAGAGTTAAATTTACGTTGCAAAATACCGGGAAATAAAATTCTTATTAGGTCTAAAGACTGCAAACAGTACCATTTTTACTAAATTGCGTTTCAAAATAAAAATACTTTCGAATATAATATTATAATCTGATACAAAGATGGATAATTAGATCATGCCTAAAAGAAACAAGCTTTTTTATTTTGTTTACAATTCAATTGCGTACTTGCTTATTTAAATGCTCTAATTTACATATTTATATTCAATTCTTCATCTCAGAATTATGAAAAATTAGTATTTTTTTAAGTACCCACTTATGCTTCCAAGGTGAAAAATTATTAACAATATATATGATTAAGTTAAAAACTAAACATTATCTAAATACAGTAGAACCTCGATAAGTTAAAGTCCAAGGGAAAGACAAAATATTTTAAGTTATAGAGGTTTTAAGTTATCAAGGGTCTATGTTAGGGATAGGTTAATATAGAGGTAGGTATGTACATATGTATGTATGTACTCTTGTCCCTATTTTTACTCGAATGCGTCAGAAGGATTGGTTCAATGAAATACAGAAATTTAAATAATCATATTTAATTATTCACATTGCACATTGCAGGTTTAGTCTACTTAAAAAACTCTGTGATTTTCTTTTGTTTTAAACAATTCACAGTTTCTAGATCGATTTGATTTTCAATGACAAATAGAGAGAAGAATACATTATCTTTTATGTTGTTACAATGCTCTATAAATGATCGTACAGTTGTTAAAGCTTCAAACGAAGTCCTCAAAAGTAATGTTTGACCCAGACATGTGCTTATTCCTTTCTTCAAATCCAAATTCCATCGTTCAAAATGACTCATTGACAAACAATTTTATGTTTTAGAGGCTGTGAAAACATTTCTTTAAGTTACTGAGGGCTAATACAAAGATTACTTATTTAAGTTAAAGAGGTTGCGTATTTTAAGTTGTAGAGGTTTTGGGCTCTGATGGGAAGGGAACATACTATTTTATGGAGTTATAGAGGTTTTTAAGTTACCGAGGTTTGAGTTATCGAGGTTCTACTGTATAAGAGAAGTGCTTCTTTTGTGACATAATAATCTATTTTAACTTTTTCAATTTTTATCCATACCACTGTACTATTAGTGAACTAGTTAGCTGAATACTATAAAGTGCAAAGTTCATGTGCAATGGGTATTTCACGACGTTTTGCTTTACGGGACGATCAGGTTAGGTTGTTGCGAATTATGGGGCACGTTTGTAGTCTGCCAGCATTTTTGAGTCTAATGGTAAGTGAGGTCACCTAAAGACAATTAGAATGACAAGGAAAATTGTTATTGCGTTATTCAGATTGTGGAATTTTTTATATATTTTACCTAATGGTAATAGCTACGAACAGTCCAAGAATGTTGGTGACTTTCTGTAAAGGTTACGTGAAAGGGATAAGCGTGAAAGATGGAAGGGACTAAAACTTGTAATCCAATGATAATCCGTTACAAAATGTAGTAATCGAAATTTTTAATTAAGCATCCAAAATAACTGCAAAGCTTGCCAAAGCAAAATATATGAATGCATCGTGAGTGAATGATGGAAATTAATTTATGAGCTTCATGGTGCTGGATTTCCTCGGGGTGTTTTACAAAACCGTAAAACGAGTATCATTCACATATTGCTGTTCTTTATTTAGTTCAGGATTAAGATCATTATTTGGCCTATGATTTACTAAACCGAATAGTTTATGAAGAGCGGATTTCCTCAAGATATTTTCTTTCACATTCAGTGTTTGCCTTATGACACTGCAATGTCATGCTACATTTGTGCATGTGTGCCTAACGTGCCAACTAGCCAAGATCGAAAAATGTGGGTAAAAAATAAACGTCTGCTATGTGTGTAGCTTTTCGGCTAAAATCGTGTGTGAAGAACACCGTGGGGTTTTAGTCCGTGGGAGTCGGACATAACCCACCCTCAGTGTCAGTTGCGGTAGGGTGGGTATCCATAATGGATTTCCCTATGTAAAAAAACCATCGCGCTAGCAACTTGCTCCAGAGCTCCACACAAACAGAAGTCATAACTTGTCTATGGCAATGGATCGTAATAACCATAAATGAACAGACGAATAGTAAGCTAAGTGTACGGCCTGAGTGGATATGCGTTCGACGAGGCGTGGAGCGGTTGAGAGCGTGTTTACTGAATGGCCTTAGTGCACGCTCAGCGTTCGTGTAAATCGTTCATGTTTTTATCATAACGTTTGCGTGCGCAGTACGATATTGATATGTATTTGGAAAAAAATTGTGGTTTTTTATGTCATAGGAGGCAAACGAATAGGTTGGTCACCTGATGTTAAGTGATCACCACCGTCCATATATACTAACAACACCAGGGGAGTCGCAAGTGTGTTGTCAGCTTGTGTTTGGGGATAGGAGGAGGGAGGGGAGGTAGACCTCCGGCGCTCTCACTGACCGAACGAAACGCGACAATGCAAGCACTTCACGTCGGTTTTTTGTGAGAGGGTAACACTACCCCGGGCCGACCCATTCATGTTAAAACCAGTAATACCTTCAGTGTGGCTCTACCAGCTATAACAGCTATTATAATGAGCTTAAAATATTATAATGAGTCGAGGCAAGGTTCAAGCTACATTGTTATGCAAAGATGGAAGTTTAGAGAGTTTCATAAGTCGTTTCCAAAAATTTCAGTTTTATTGATAGTTCTGTCCACGCTATTTAACTATTATATTTTTATGGTGAGAAGATAACCATTGACACCACACAACACCAATGACATGACACACACGCTCGTGTTGGCGTTGCAAAACACAGACTGGTTTTAACTCGTTCGCGACGTCCCGCTCGACACAAACCGGCACGATGGTGCGGGGGCGCCATTCGCCATCACTCAGGACACTACGTAATGCATGTGTTTAACGGGAACGCCGCACGCTCCGCCCCACTCGACGCTCGATTTAAGCGTCCACTCAGACCGTACACTAATGATATTTAACTAAATAAATAATGCTGGTAACTCTATTACGGATTGATTTCCATTACGTCTACGAAAGAGCCTTCGGAAGGTTCAACAATGTTTGTCATTGTTCGCATTTTATGTGGGATACCAGCTGTACATCAGAAGAAGTTGCAGACTGGATGAAGTGGAACACATTGAGATAGAAAATTGTCCCGTGTCGTTCTTGTATGAAACCAAAAAGAAAAAGCTATGCAAGTTTTTGACAGATTGTAATTTGCTGAATACGGTATCTTGTACGAAAATATTTTTTTCCTACTATCCGATACTATACTATGACTATAAAGTATGGAAGAAAAAGTCAAAATAAAACGGGCAATGTACGTTATTTGGTTTAAATATTATATGTGTCATTATGAAGATCTAAAGGCGGTTTTATATATTACTAGCTGACCCGTGCGACTTCGTCTGCACCAAATCGGTTATTACCGGTTTCGATTGTACTTTTAAACGCGAAAAATCTAAATACATCTCAAAACCCGATTGCAGCGATACCTACTGTTTCAAATTGTGAATCCCAGGGACTCACTCAAACATATACCCAGTTGGTATGTGAGAAATATTTTAAAATATGCTTTGAACCCGTTCGCAGCATCACCTACCAGGTCCAATTAAGATAACAAATAACCTACATATATTGCCGATAAATGTCTTCCCAGTACGTTGTCCCAGTAACTTCTGTCCCAATAAGCCTACAACCCGTTCGTAACATCATCTACCGGGTTCAATTAAAATAAAAACTAACCTACGTATATTGGCAGTAATGTAAAAAAAGCTTGAGAGGTCCATGGACCTCCAGTTGGAACGTAGTTCCTTTCCCTTTTTTGTAGGCGTTTACTATACGCTCAGTATAGTTTACATTATAAAATATCAAGTTGATAGAGTTAAATTGTAATTTAAACGTTAAAATATATTCATAAAATAAATAATGATAAATTAAACACTGAATGACATCATAACTATTTTCAACTTGTATTAAAACTTTTTCACACTACATTGTATTAAAGAAAAACATAAATATTAAAAAGATATGAGCAACATGTGTCATCTGTCACTTGCCTGTGACTATTTGTCTAAGAGCTAGGCAACGGTTTCGACAGCGAATTGGCTGCCGGTAAACCTTTACAGGCAAAAATATTGAACTTTATATAATTTTAGAATGTTTTGTTTTTCACTAACTTTTAAACGCTACTAAAACGTGAATTTATTATTGCCAGACATTTTTGATATTAACAATAATGTGCCCGATGCAATTTTTTGTAAATAAAGAAGTATGTTCAAACCATGTTAAGATATCTGTAATTTTATTGAAGTTATATTTCTTTTGGCGCGTTAGGGAAAAATGATGAGAGTAAATTTTTACGATGAACGCGCACACCGTAACAAAAAAATGATGAGAGTAAATTTTTACGTTGCGCGCACACACCGTCACGAAAAACCGACACCCTGAAGTTAGCTATAGTCAACATTTTGTTTCTTTGTATTTGTTGTTTGTATTTCTTTATATTAAAACTTTCATTGTATTAAATACCTTTTTTTTATTGTTAGTGTCGTTTTTTCTACAAACGTAGAATAAGGCGCAAGATAAAATTTTTGAAAAGATTTTTACTTGTTACGCCAAAGAAGTATAACTTCTAATGCGTGTACATAAGTACACACACACACTTTTTTTTAATATTATTTTATTTCAACATAAAAAAGGGTAAATTAAAAATATAATGTATTTTTTTATGTCATAGGAGGCAAACGGACAGGTGGGTCACCTGGTGTTAAGTAATAACTACCGTCCATAGACACTTGCAACACCAGGAGAGTCGTAAGTGCCTTGCCAACCTGTGTTGGAGGGGGAGGAAGCGGAAGGGGAGAGGAGGAAGGGGAAGAGAGGTGGGCCTCTCCGGTGCTCTCACTAATCGAACGAAACGCACTAATGCAAGCATTGTTACTTCCCGTCGGCTTTTTGTTAGAGGGTGGTACTACCCCGGGCGAGCCGACCCATTCATCCTGAAACCAGTAATAGCTTCAGCGTGGCTCTACCCCCTACCAAAACCTATGTATAGAATAACTTAGTTATAACTCTAGCTTAGCGCAACACTGGCTGTATAATAAAGATAGCCATAATTGTGGAAGAGCCTGGTTAACAAAATGAAATATGTTCTTTGCAAGGGAAAAAATAAAATGGTTTGAAATGAATTATTTTGTTTATAAAGAATATCACCAGGCACATTATTGTCAATAACAAAATTGTCTGGCAGTGAAAAATTCATGTTTTTAATAACGTATAAACGTTAAACTTATAAAAGTTACTGACAAAAAATGTTCCTTAAATTATTTATAAATCAAAATGTTGATCTGTAAAGGTGTAATTCGCATTAAAAAATACAACGTTAACCGGCTACCAGGTATCCTGAATCGTGTTTGGAAGGGCATAATATATCTTCATATTAAAGAACCAACTTTTCTCAAATTCTCGTTCTTCCAACGTTGCTGGCTCTTATACTAAGGTGTCGCAAAAAAGTCTAGTTACATTAACTAATTTCTTTTCTTTCGTTATCCTGGAGAACCCCTTGCGTTTTATGGGTCAAAAAGTATCCTAAATGTAACCTTGTAATGTACAGATTTGGCTTTGTTACAGTTTTATTATAGTATAGATAAATAAATAAATCTTGTCACCTTTGTTTAGCAAACATTTTTTTATACAATGAAATAAATGTAACAACATAAGTGACAGTTTCGTCTACATAAATGTTTCATAAGTGGTCGATAATTACGTACAGAAATGTCATGTAGGCGTAGCTCAGTTGTAACGTACGGGGCTTTTAATGTTTCGACGGGGCCGACGGTTCGAACCACGGTGGTCGTTTTTTTTGGTATATTTTTTTTTGAAGTAGCATATGGAAATATAGCTTAATTTTTTAGCTAATCTGTCTGCTATATATAGCACAAAGAAAATTTACCAAAATTCGTCAGGCATTCTCCAGGATAACGGACGAAAGTAAAAAAAATGTAGTTCATGATATTCTTGACGAATTTTGGTAAATTTTCTTTGTGCTATATATAGCAGACAGATTAGCTAAAAAATTAAGCTATATTTCCATATGCTACTTCAAAAAAAAAATACCAAAAAAAAAACCACCGTGATTCGAACCGTCGGCTCCGTCGAAACATATAAAGCCCAG
>MU158781.1:403675-437462 GCA_015888305.1 Antheraea pernyi | reverse complement strand
TATCTTAAATGTAATCTCGTAACATTAGTTATTACTGTGCCAAGTTTCGTCAAAATCGGTTCAGTACTTTCCGAGTGATGCGCGTTCACAGGGACAGACAGACAGACAGACAGACAGACAGACAAAAATTTTAAAAGGGTTAGTTTTGGCTTCTATATCGATAACAAAGCCTACCCCGATCAAAATTTTCAAAAAATATTTAATGTACAGATTTGACCTTGCTACAGTTTTATTATAATATAGATAATGTATAAAAATAAATATAATGTTATAAGATGTATAAAACGTCTTGTCTCACTTACTTGTCTCTCTTGTATATAAAAAAGACGTTTCGTATGTCAGTGTGTATAAGGATATGATACGTATATGTTTACGTATTATGGTGTATATTGGAATGTTGATTTATGCTTCACGATTTATAAGGTGTTTTATTTATTATATTGTATAAACTTCATGGAGTATATATTACGGGATTTTGTATTTCTCGGGCGTAACCCGAGGTTTTTTTTTCTATTAATATCTTTAACGATTGCAGACATACGAAAGGCAGAGAGTTTTCGGTGAAAGGCTTGAAAATATGTATAGATTATTTTCTACGTCGTGGGCACACTGTTAAGACGTTCGTCCCTAGATTCAGGTAAATGTGTGTTACACATGGAAAAGCTATTATGCAAATTGTTAACGATAATAAAGAATTTCGTTAGAATAACCACTGCCATATTTTACTGTCATTATCGAATAGGTAATAATATTATATGTGTCTTGTGATAATTTCAATGTTCTAACAAGATGGCGGCCCTCTTGTTACAACTTTCCACTGAGTGTTTGTGGCATCTCAGAATTCATGCTGCGTATTATTTCCCATCCACTCACATGTGTACAATAACCGTAAAATAATGTAATAACCGAACTATATTACGTAAAACATCAATTTTGGGGTGTAAGGGGTGTCAAATAACATCTAAGACTTGAGACATCCAAGCCAACCTCACCTGCACGAGGTGCAACCAGCTGAATAACGAACGAGGCAATGGCGGAAGCGGGGTGGTAGGGCTCTACAGCCTGACTGGGTCGCAACCACCATGTATATGGCGAAAAAGCGCGTCATAGTGATTCGCTTGTGCGGGTCGCGTTTCGGGATCAGCCTGTGCATATCCAGCTTTTCGCAGGCCGGCATGACAGCGGCGACCGGCGATGGATAGTGTGTCACTCAGTGGTTGCCATTGTTTTTGGATTGTATTGTGCTTACCATCAGGCACAGTGCAGTCATTTCGCCGTGCTACTATAAAAAAAACCATAGTCAAATTCCAGAAGATTATTAATGTATATAAAATCCACTACACGACAGACGCCTGCCAAAAAAGGTAGAGTCGATTTTATTTACTGGATACCAAGTTATATATATGTAGTAAAAATGTGACAGTTGAAACAACGATAAAACGAAATTGATATCATTCTAATTTTTAAAATAAGGTTTGTATATTTTCGTCGCACTACATAATATTTACAGGTGTAAATACGGCAAGAGCTCGGATCCGAGGCTGCTGGATGAACTGGAACGTCAAGGCCTCGTCATATACACACCTTCGAGGGAGGTACAGGGCAGAACCATTACACCATACGATGATCGGTAAGTCGATACTGTAGTTCAAATCTAGTATGTTAACTTACAGATTTATAGCTACGAGAGATGAGTAACTCATGGATTATGCCCATTAACGGCCTGTTTACCCCACTCCATGATACTACATTACATTTTCTGCGATGATAGCATCGTGATGAAACTAAAGCTAGTGGTAGGGCTTTATCTAAATCCGCCGCCCGTTAGGGTACATACGCACTATGCGGCTAACCGCATTGCGGTGAGCCGTGCGGCTACCCGGATGGCGGGTAGCCGCAACCGGAACGTGTGTTTGAGTAACCGTCGTGGTTTGCGGTTGAATCGACTCATTTCCAAGATAGATGTCGAAGGCGTCACTACTATTTATTATATTTACTCGCGTTATATAAAAAATATATAAAAGGTACTGGGTGCATCCTTATTTGCAAACACAATGAGAGCAAGTATATAGTATACAGTAAAATCCACATAGTGTATATAGCAACCGTCCGGCTGACCGTCATTCGGGCCGAAGCGCTCAGAACGACCGGAGCGGTCGGCCGGCAGCCGCATCACAGTGCGTATAAAAACTACTTTTTCATACATATTTTTGATTGCGGTCAACCGGACGGCTAACCGCACAGTGCGTAGGGTACCTAAAGTTGCAAATATGTTGCCATGCACATATAGGACCTTATTGGTGTGTTTCGACAGCTGCACCCTTGAGAGACAATGCTCTAGTTTTAGTGTATTTACCGTCTTAGGGAACTTGTCCATACGACGTAACTCGTCCAGGGGGGAAGGTCTTACAAGTACCACGTCTGGTTACAGGGATTTTTGCTAGGTTTTGGTCGCCCTGTCAACATCCTTTAAATCCTGCGCTTTTTCGAGATATATTCAAATATGACGACCAGCGGGGTGTCGAATAACATCGAAGACTTGACACATCCAAGCCAACCTCACCTGCACGTGGTGCACCCTGCTGAATAACGAACGAGGCAACGGCGAAAGCGGGGTGGTAGGGTCTTACAGCCTGACTGGGTCGCAACCACCATGTATATGGTGAAAAAGCCCGTCATAGTGATTCGCTTCTGCGGATCGCGTTTCGGAATCAGTCTGTGCATATCCAGCCTTTCGCAGGGCGGCATGACAGCGGCGACCGCCGATGGATAGTGTGCCACTCTGTGATCGCCATTGTTTTTGGATTGTACTGTGCTTACCATCAGGCACAGTGAAGTCATTTTGCCGTACTACAATAAAAAAAATAAAAAGAGTATATTTGAAACTCAAATGTGGCAACACTGACGCTCCTATACCGGCACATCAGCTGATTGAAAACTAACAGTTTGTAGGATAGTCAGTTTGTTGCTAAGCAAATCGACAAGAGTTTATGCCGACAAAATAATACAAAAATAAGATTAATGAATTTTGCAAAAACTGATTAAAGACCGTATTTATAAATTACTATACGTGTCCGCGACTCCGCCTGCGTGAAAAAAAAGCTTATCTAAAAAAAAGCAGCGGAGTAAAGTTATCTGAATGTGTCAAGTCTATTTAATTATCTACTTTTCTCTCGTACTTAGGTATCGCGTTGTCATTAAAAGTACAATATTTTTTGATACACCGAACTGATTTTAATGAAACGAAGACTAAATGTTACCCGAAGATATGCTTTATGATTTTCTTGTAGCGGTTTTATCATGAACACAGTATTTTAGCAGTGATATGCGTGTTCATATAAACAGGCAGACAGACGTTACATTGGCATGACATTAGAAATATTGATAGACTTATTCTAGACACATGCAATATCTTTATACGAAAATCTTAGAAGTACACATACGTTAAGATTTACGTTTCTATTATATGTATAGACTATGTGAAAACTAAAGGGAGAGGACACTTCTCATATACTACGGATGATTGCCAAGGGGAGAGTAGGCGGTAAAAAATTGTTAAGTATGGACCATGTAGTATGGGTACCTTCTCTTAAACCACAACGTTTTTAACATCAGGTGAGATTGTGGCCAGGCTATTTTCACTCCTCAGAGTCGAATTTGTATGGACAAGGCTCGTCTAGTTTTGGTTATCAATCAACTTACTAGATGGCACTGTTATATAATTTTTTTGGCAAGTTTGATAACAAAATATGGTGGACGACAATTAATTTTGACATTTCAAACTGACAACTTTCAAATATTTATTTTCATTCTCTTTGTTTACGTATCTGTTATGAGAGTGTGCTCCCTTAAATTTTTTTGGCTCCTACAAACGATACTCCAGATCTACTTATAAACATTGACTCCTGTATTTCGATTCTATGGTACACAAATGTATATATGTATGAATAGCTTAGAATAGTTAGCTAGGTCAAACGCGACTTTTTCCAGGTAACAGCCCAAGCCGAGGTGCGCGTGCGCCCTTGTGTATGTTACCTAAAAAACCAAATCGGTTGAGTGCCTTAAGCGCCAACCTTAGTAGTCCGGTGAAGCTGTGAAGACCCTGCTAGGTCAATAGCGTAGTCAGTTGGAGGAAAAAAAAAATGGACTCCTGCATATACATTGGATTTAGAAGTAAAGAAAGTATAGTATTATAGGGGCGCTGATTGGAAACTATGAGTGCGACCTCTATTTATATAATTTACTCTGTGATTGTGATCAGGTGCTATCAAGTGTTAAAGAAAAAATTACCATGTCCTACCACTCTGCAAATTATTATTTACACCCCATTCCAGCTACATCATACAATGCGCTGCCGAATTTGGCGGAGTCATCGTGACCGGTGACAACTATAGAGACTTGGCCAACGAGAATGCAAAGTGGCGTGATGTGATAAACAACAGATTATTACCCTTCACTTGGGTGGACGATATGATTATGTTCCCTAGAGATCCTTTGGGTAGGAACGGACCTACTTTAGAAGCGTTTTTGAGGCATCCGGGTTCGTCTAAGAATTAATAACAGTGTTTAAGAAAAGCAGGGATGACAAACTTTACATTAAATGGCTATATTATCCTTTTTTTATCAATATAATATTCCTAACACCGTGGTATATGTTGTAGATACAAGTATAATAAATGTCTTCCTGTGTAGATTCAAATCTCAAAGAAAGTGTTGAGGCTTTGACATCGTCAAATTAAACTGAAGTAGAATGTAATGCCACTTCTGATAAAAACAATGTTATATTCCAAAAGTCTTAGTGTATGTTGTAGATACAAGCATAAATGATAAATGCGTTTCTGTGTAGACATTTGTATTTGAGGTCTTAAACAAAGTGTTAAAGTTTCTTCGATCTCGTTAATTTAAACTAAAATAGAATATAATTCCACTGCTGATAAAAATAATATAGTATTCCAAAAGTCTTTGTATATGTTGTAGATACAAGTATAAATGATAAATGTGTTGTATTTCAAATCTTAAAGAAAGTGTTGAGATTTCTTCGACATTATCAAATTAAACTGAAATAGAATATAATTCTACTGTTATGTTATTAATTAATTATGTTGTAGATACAAGTATAATAAATTATTTCTATGTAGGTATTTGTATTTAAAATCTTAAAGCAAGAGTTAGATTTCTTCGATGTCGTCAAATTAAACTGAAATGTAATATAATTCCACTGCTGATAACAACGAATAAACGTCTAAATTGACAATTTCCGAAATCTTTTACGTACTTCATAAAATTAACCTGTTGACTCACAAAAATAGTGTAACAGGGCCTTAAATAGATGTTTTTTCGAGCCAATTTTATAATACCACTCCCTTCCCCCTTGTCTGCTCTATATAGTTATCAATCTATATTATTGTACATGTTTGTTATCCCTGCTTGATTTTAACATACCTTAAACATACCAAAGTGATAATATTTATTGATTTTATTTAATACTGTTTCAATCAAAGATATTGTATGATATATTTTGATGAATATTGTGTATTATATCTTGGCCTTAACTTTGGTAAAAGTTTAGAAGAACATATTTTTTATAAATTGAATTTACACTCATACGGAAAAAAAAATGTAGAAAAATTAATCTTTATATTTAATTCTTGCTCAAATTATTGAAATGTTTATTTAAGCTAACAAATGTAACAGTAATTTTAAATAACATACGATGGATAGCATATTTCGGCCAATTCAAGAAGCTATATTTCCTTGCAGCTATTGTATTACTAAATTTGTTTTATGTAAAACGTATGAGAATTAACGCTAAATTATTATGTTCATAATTGTATTGTTACCACTTCAAAATGTATACTCAAAAGATGTTATATACTTTTATTATTTAGTTTTGTAAGTTTTTTATTAATAATTTTTGGTATAAAACTGTCTAGTTAATACAAGTGAGATGTTTTAAATTTAATAATAGTATACGGCTTTGTGATCATTAATAGGTCTATTGTATCCGTAAATATGGGTATTAAAAAGCTTAATTAAGCGGTTAAAAAAAAATCTAAAAAATACTAACAAAAAAGAAAAAATTATGTGAAATAAACAAAAATATACGATGTTGATTACAACTATATGAATGTCGATTACAAATATAGTTATCGCATGATGTTACTTCCATACCTGCGTAACATAACATAACATCATCTACCTGTTGTAAAAACTAACCTCAAAATTCATTCGTAGTAATACCTGGAAAAACGTTCGCACACCTTTGATATTCAAATAATAACTCGAAATGCGTTTCTAAGTTCCTTTGATAGTTTGTGAAGTATAACGATGTCTTCCCACATATGCATTTATTGCAACCATAGATAAAAAACTTCGGGACGAAACAGGTAAATACGGGAGTAGCGTATAGTGAATTATGGTTTAATATGCATGCAAATATGGGTAGAACAAAGAACTGAGTGATAACACTGTAGTATAACTATAAATAATTGTTGATAATATTTTGAGTAATTTAATTTGAACACATCGTACGTTATAGTCAAAGAGTTGCAACAGATATGATTCATCACATCGAGTTTTATTAATTTTATATTTGTATTTTAGTCTCTACATAGTTAAACCAACGTTAGACATGTAATCACGTCATACCGTCAATTGAAATTGACAATATTTGAAACGTAAAAGTACCTAATGTGGAAAGAACAGGGTACTTACTCGTGTAACTGTAAGAATCTTTTATTCCTTATCTTTGTGTTTCATTGTTTTAGAACTGTGTGTTTTAAATGATTCGTACAAACTTTTTTTTCATAAATTCGCTTACCACATCTTTTTTTTAGATATATAGTATCTATTCTAAAACTAATGTTATTCACCTTTGTTTAATACCTGCAAGAAAAAACCTTAGGTATTATGTAGCATATATGATTTATTTAAATAATTCCTCGTACATGATTTTTGTTTCTTTTTTTTGTTAAATGCCAATAACGAGATAGGTTATTTTACTTTCGCGTGTATGACTTGTGTATGGTTCATCATAGATACTCGGTGCAACTTTGTTATTGTAAATCGCATGTGTAAGTAATTAATAAATAAATGATTATATGTTTTACGCATTTTTATTTATAGTAAAACACTGTCTCGTACTCGATATGAACTACATGGTGAAGTATTAGTTATTTTAGTAGCTGGTAGAGCCACGTTGAAGCTATTACTGGTTTCAGCATGAATGTGTCTGCTTGCTCGGAGTACTACCACCAGACCCACAGAAACACCCACGTGAAGTAACAGTGCTTCCATTGTTGCGTTTCGATCGGTCAGTGAGAGCGCCGGAGGGAGGTCAGGGGGAGCCGCCCCTGTATCCCTCATCCGACCCTTCCCCGCAAATACAGACTGGCAACTATGTGACTCCCCTGGTGTTTCTAGTGTCTATGGACTGCGGTGATCTATTAACATCGGGTGACCCGGTTGATCGTTTGCCTCCTATGATATAATAAAGTATACGCTTCGATCAACTACATTACCTATCATTATTGGCTCAGATTAATTCAGGTTGCAAATCGCAAACCGTTTTAATACTCTGGAATTTTAATGTTGATAAAAATTAAAAACTATATACATTATACTGTGCTGTGTACTAAAGTAGTCGGAATATACTAAAGCGGCGTTTATCCAAGAAATGAAACCTCTCGAAAAATAATTTTGAATCTTATGAGAAGTAAAATGTGAGACACTATGATAGCGTACTGTATTATAAAGTAGTGTGAGATTATAGTAAAATTATTATAGTAAAGAACTATTACGCCACAACAGCGCAGCGCCGTCAATTTTAAGGGTTCGTGTATGTTTACTACGGAACTCCCATCGTGAGCGAACAGATCTGACATTACAGTCACATTCAACGATATACTTTTCTTGGTGAGTTTTTACCAAGGACACAGTACTTTAGCAATGATGCCTGTACAGACAGACATTTCAAAAAATTATTGAAATGTATCCTATTACTTATTCCAAGACGCCTGCATTTTTTTTTACAAAAGTGTAAAAGGTACAAACGTTACATTTATATTCTTATTAAGTACTAGCAGGCTCGGCGGATGTTGTCTCGTCCTGGTAATAAAAAAAGCCTGACAGATTATATATTTAAACCTTCCTCATGAACCACTTTATCTACTGGTGAAAGCCGCATTCAAATCTGTTGAGTATTTTGAGTTTATCGCGAGCAGACAGACGCGGTTGGAGTCTTTGTTTTATACATGTCATGATATGTATAGATGGGAAGTATATCTATAAATAATTTAAAAAAATTACTCTGTGCAAAAATATATCGCTAGATAATGAACAACGCAGATGAAATCGTGTATATTGGCTAGTGCAATATAGAAAAATTCTTTTAAAAATAATGTCACTGATTTTTTTCTCTTTATTTTGGCCTTAGTCGCATATGGACTAATCAAATCTTAAAAGGAAACTTGAGATTCCGTGTAACATTTTTGCATTCTGAGACAGGTCTGACCGCATCGAATTACAAATGCTTATATCCATGGATCGAGTAATATTTAAACATATTCTACAATCTTGGTATTGAAAATATTCCATCAAAATATGGTATAAATCCTCAACCACTCCGCACCACATGCCTTGCAAATAGACTGATCGCTTGAACTGAATCTCTGGTTTCCGCGGACACAAAACAATGAAAAACACGACATATTTCTGTAAGTGTTTTGATTAATGCCTGCGGTGCAGCACGCCTCTCGTTTGCGCGGACCGAAACATGGGTTACGGGTCGTGTCCGGCCCGCGGTACGCGGGTTATCGAACCCTGGTTTAAGTTGATAATGTCTGAGACACCGTGTCAATCGACGTTAAAGCTTTCGGTGAGAGAAAATATAATGATGTAACTATAGCATTGCGGTAGGGTTCTTTTAAAGCCGGCTAGCTACCATCCTCAAGTTAAAAATCTATAGCCAAACACCTATCGTTGTGTTCCAACCAATTACGCGCCAGCCCTTGTCCAGGTTTACCATAGACTACGTAATTTAACGATAAAACCTATATAAAGTACAGAAATCATGATTTAATTTCCCATAAGCCTATAATTAATACTGATCATAGAAATCACTCCCAGATATGTGCCAAGACAAACAATGAGTATATACAGCTCGCATACATCTGCCCCTTGACTTGATTTAGATTAGTTCCTCTAATCCGTAAACACATGTGTGACAGAATCATAGCGGAGCGATCAGCGGAAATTGCTTGACATATTTTAATAATGTAATACACTATACTGTAATTTAATTACAGTATTTAAACTGACTAAACGTTCTAGATTGTGTATCATCACTTGAGCTGTTGTTTATTGATACAAAACATATATAATAAATATCATCGGCAAATTGTTTAACCGCTCTCAATGGGCAGAACATAAATTTAGGTATAAATAGATATTATGTAGCATCCAGACTACTTGAGGATAAACACATGCCAATTTTAGATTCTTATAATAAATTGTATTTAACATTAAACTATATATAAAATGTAGGTATATTGCTTGAATGTGGGTATACATACAGAGAAGCCAAAAAAAAAAACAAGGACTGTACATTTTATGTATGTTGTATGTTTTTTTTTTTAAATATATCAATTATGAACTGATTTTAATGATTCTTTTTTTAATCTGATTCTTTATTTGAATTGGTTATATTCAGAGGTAATCCCATATAAATTTTGATGAAAATATTCAACCCCTAAGGGGGTGAAATATTGTTTATTTGATTTTCACCCACTTCGTCTCTACGTGTTTTCGTGAAATTGAAATCGATTTATTAT
Source organism: Antheraea pernyi (assembly GCA_015888305.1). Lineage (NCBI taxonomy): Eukaryota > Metazoa > Arthropoda > Insecta > Lepidoptera > Saturniidae > Antheraea > Antheraea pernyi. The sequence continues at coordinate 427,632 of MU158781.1, read as the reverse complement.
ACCCATTAGAAACCAGATATATTTTCTACGATTTTGTGTCATAGCCGGGTCTTAGTAACATAACTTTTACTGGAACAGAATTCCTAAGTGATAAAGAAATAAACTAAATACACATTGGTAAATCATTTTATTTAAACGTATAACAAAATATCGCAAAGTAACAAATACATGCTTAAAAATTATTTCATAATACAAAATATACAAGTGCTAACAATAATTATAATTCGTATTTATACACTGAGATTATTATATCTATTAAAAAAACAATACCAAGTCTCAACATAGTAGACGAGAAAATCAATAACTAACATAACAAATTTGCTCAGCGTAATAATACCGACGTCGAGTCAAACTGAATTATTTGTAAAAATATTTTATTCAATACAAAATTACCATTTAAAATTAATAACTTATCCGTAATCTCACTTTCCTTGACCCCAAGCTCGTAAACCTTATTCTATACATGCAGTCTTTTCAATATATATATATTAATTGTGCGTCGAAATGGAAAAAAAACAACATTATACTAAAGGAAGTATTTGTCGGAATTACCAAGCAGTTAAATTATTTAAGTTTGAAGTCAAACAGACGAATATGCACTTTAAGAAGAAAGCTATAAGTCTTATGATAATGTTAATTTATGTAAGTGTAACAAACTTACTCAAAAACATGTGTTAATTTAGTGATATAGATAACATCGCTATATCCATCCAAAAAAAAGGAAGTATTTTTAGGAATTACCGAGTAGTTTAAACCGCTTAAGTTTGAACTTACGCAGTTGAATAAAAATATTATGAAGAAAGTCATACATCTTATGATAATGTTAATTTATGTAAGTGTAACAAACTTACTCAAAAGCATGTGTTCATTTTGTGGTATAGATAATATCATTATATTCATCGAAAAAGGGAAGTATTTCTTGGGCATTATAAAGGAGTTTAAACGTAAAGTTTGAACCTACGCAGTTGAATATAAAGATTATGAAAAAATCCATAACCTTATGATTATGTTAATTTATGGAAGTGTAACAAACTTACTCAAGCCAAGTTTTAATTTAGTGGTATCGATATATCGCTATTTGCCTGAATTATTATGGTATTTACGTATATTTCCGTGGTCGCACGACGGCGAATGCAAGAGCCAATAACAGAATGGAATTATCATATCGGCATTGTCATATTGACTTACAAAACTACGGAAGAGGTATTTTACAGTAGGTGAAACTGCTATCGAGAAGAAAGACTCTTTGAATGGACTTACGACAAGTAAAAGCGAGTTTGTATATAGAGAAAATGTTTTTTCAAGTGTATGTATGTATATTTATTTGGCACGCTATTGCTTAAACGGCTTGTTGAATTTTAACATTCGAGATGTCGATTTTGGTCTTAATTTGTGGAAGGAACATAGGGTACATAACAGTCAAGTATGATTTGACAATCAAAAGGAAGAGTTTTTTTTACTGACTTGTTTTTAGACGTATTTAATTTCTTAATTCGTATTTAACTTACACGTTGGGCAACCTTGGGCGCTAAATTAAACTTTTTTCACTGCTTTCTAGCGACATTTCACTTTGTTTTATTAAATTAGAAAAAACTAAGTTTGAATAGTGTTTAACATATTCATGTTCTTAGACAGTTTTTCAGTGACTTTATGATGCTACAAATCTTATACCTCTAGGGTGTCAGGTCTTAAAATTCGGTAATGACATTTTTACCATGTATATGACAGACAAGACCAAATCATATACCACTTAGCAAATTATATATGGAATTTTAAGGTATAATTAGGTTTATTAACAACTTTATCTTTTCGGAAATGGAAGTAAAACGTCCTCTAAAATGGTAAGATGTAAGCTACTTTCAATATGAAATATCTAACTAGAATTCAAAGTTACGCTTCGAATTTTTACGGTTTTATTCCCGAGGACTTTATACCCGTTTACTATAATTAACGTAAATATACGATCTTAATATGACATCACCCATATCACATGTTTATAAATATGATATGTATGAGATGTCATATTATAGTTACTATGTGTTTACCGTCGTACATTGTTGCTTTAACTTAAATCTAAGACCAGACCCATTTTGTACGTTACTATTTAAAATAGAGTGATTAGTTTCTACCCTTTGACTGTTCAATATATTTTTTCAAAGATACTTAATTCATCTACTCTGCGAAAGTGATTTTATCAATAAAAAGATTTACGCGAGTAATTACATTCAATCCATGTATTCTGGGACAATTGTAACTGATTTTTAACATTGAATATGAAATCTGCAAACTTTATTTAACTTTCTCTAAAATACTTTCCTTTTACCTTGAACGATAAGTATTGAAGAACAGAATTATTGATTGTACGTATATCTACAGTCAGCTGTGAGTCCACTTATCTAATACCGATACGACATAAATTATAATGAAAAGTACGAGAAAATTTATCAACAAAACAAATATCGATTATTAATGAATATATCAACAACAAAGCCAAAATATATTTAAAATAATAACTGTACCTATACAGAAAATATCTACAGGTTTAAATTAGTACTATATAACTTGTATTTAAACTAACAGAATTACGATATTAATTATAAGAATTATCCCTTCTCATCTATAAAATGTATAACTGAGCAACTCAAAAAACTCATAACTGTGTAACTCAAAAAATGTATAACTAATCAGCTCAAAGTACGTGTAACTAACTCAAAAATTGATTATCTCTAAAAATAGTAAAGTTTTATACTTGCGATTTTGGTATTGTAAGCAATGTACAAATATTAATTTACAGATTGAAATATTGACTAGCAAAATTATACTAAGAACAATAATTTCGCTACAGTCAGTACCACGCTAATTTCGTTTAAGTCACGGTATACAGAAGTGCGCGTTACTTAATAAGACCCAGCATGCACTTACGATTGTTCTCTATCAAAGCTTAATGGTACTTGAATTAAACGGTACTAATCATAAGGCTTTATTTCCAAATAAGTAGTTCGCAAATGAATACTGGGAGTAGAAGAGGGATAGTACCATAATAATTTAACACATTTACTAAGGCAGGAGGCCGAAACGACCCCATACGTATCTATCAGACTGTGCTTTACAGAAAGTATGGTCAAAACACATTAAGAGGATAACTCGAGCAATATTATGACTGTAAGAGACAATTACACGTTAAGTCGTTTATAATAGATTTTTTCAATAACCCAGAGACTCAATAACATGTCTAATATTAGTCATGAGGTCTTTTCGACCTCCTAACGAACTAGAAACTTCCATTCGTAAATTTTCGACACAGTGCCTGTATTGAAGGGTTCATTGACAAAGTGTCAACTATATATCATTTTTAGGCACCATGTTATCCAATTTCATCTGTTCTAATTGCAACTGCTTCCTTATCGATCCCAACTGCGTCAATATACTCAGGCACTTACCTTCCTCGTTCGATAAATTCTTCAATATATTCTTCTCCACCGCTGGAATTCTCCATTTATCGTCTACCCTCTTCATCGCATCGCTTAAATTGTTATTATCCGTACTCTCCGTCTGACTTTTCGGCGAATGCCTCAATATCGGTATAGGCAGTGTATCTTTTTCGATACAGACTTTCTCATTTGGCGTTGTCTCTTTATTTCCATTGTCTTTATTATTATTATCAAAGTTTATGTTAGATTTAACCATATTAAAGTTTAAGTTACGTCTTAGATATTTGTCGACATCGTAATCAGGGGTGGGTAGTGTGTTTTTTGTTATATCGAGGGTAGAAGGTTTCTTTGGTAAACGAGGGTAGTATGAAGGTGGTTTTGTGGGTAGTTCGTCGCTTTTTGACGTAATAGGGCTGCGTTGGTATTTCACATCCGTTCGCGTCATCGGTTGTGACTTAACGTGGAAAAGCCTACGATTTTCAACATCGATTTCCTTCTGTATATCTGTACGACATTTCTCGTAGTTGGCGGAGTTTTCTTTCATCTGAAATATATAAAAAAATATATATATACTGATTGGAAGTGCAATTGTTTGAGCTCAATCTTAAAATCAAACAAGCAATTCTTGTATTTGTATATTCCGTGTAACTTGGAAACTGCTCTAACGATTTGGATCAAATTTTCTGTTTATGTAAATTTTTACATATCAAATTTATATATATAGGTATCTACCCTGAAAAAAGGAGTTTTTATAAAAAAAAATGTTTATTACTAATCATTAAAGCGCTGACATTGTTATATAGCTCCATCTTGTATTTTTGGGTACTACAACGTTGTATATATATATGCTATATAACTTTATAAAAATAGCAAGAATGCAATTATTGTGTTAACTGACCGAATATTAACAGGATAATTTACTCAAAACGCAACTTTATACATGAAATACTGTATTTTTCAAACATTTAACATGACGATTAATGCAATGTACTCCAATAATATCCAAATCAATGATCTGTTGTCATGGAAACCGTACTATCGAACTGAAAAATGTTTACAGTTAGTTATCTTCTGTTTTTCCTTAGTGAGAGGGGACAATAAAGTTTGATAGAAGGTCCGTGACGTCATAAAGTGAGATTTGATTATTTTTATTTGTAATGAATAGACTAAATCAACGCTTAACCGATTTTTAAAATCCTTCACCCATATAAAGCTATATTATCAGCTATACTATTAACACGGGCTGTATTTTATTTTCAAATTAAGATGAACGAAACCGGGATTAAAGGCTAGTATACAATAATATTCTTAACTCAAGAACTTATATGGGGAATACTAATCTATACTAATATTTTAAAGAGGTTAAGGTTTGTGAGTTTGTGTCGTTGTAGGGGGTAATCTCAGGAACTACTGGATCGATTTGGAAAATTCTTTCAGTGTTATATAGCTCATTTATCAGGAAAGGTTATAGGCTATATATCATCACGCTGAGACCAATAGGAGCGGAGCAACAATGAAGAATGTTTCAAAATCGGGTTCCCTCGTGAGAGCTTCCGCTGCGTATTAGCGTTAGCCAAAAGTAACTATTCCACGCGAACCAAGTCGCAGGCAGTAGCTAGTCATTTATAAATTAAAAAATCAAAATATGCCATATCATACTATAGGAGGAACTGACGCATAAAAACGAATCCATATGTCACAGAAACTGGGTAAAAAGTCACCAATTTCGTCTGACGTAATTTAGGGGAACTCCCTTGCTACAAAAAAGGAGTATAACAACAAATTATAAAATATATGACGTCACAGTCTGGAAGACGAGATTATATATACGAATACATTACACAAGAACCGGTTAAAATTACGAATTTTTGTGTGTCACGTAATTTATGGGCAACCCCTTGCTGAAAAAAAAGCCGTATAGTTTTTTGTCGTATAATTACCTGTGCCACGATGTCGTACTGCTTTACTATCTCCCGCTCCTGGGCTACGTTCAGCATCCGGAGCTGTTCCTCCAAGCGACGCATCTCTGCTTGCTCCAATAACCTTACCCGTGAAGTACACAATCAAATACCTTCTTATTACTGCCATTATCGAGTACGTAATGGATATTACTAGTTTCTTGTTATCATTTTAATGATGACTAGGGATAGCGAATCTTAATAGAAAAAATCGATTTTTAAATCAATCCGATCGATCGTGATCTATGAAATCGATTATTTAAAAATCGATCTCTTAATTATAAATCATTGTATGATTTCATTTGTATCTTGATAGAAAAAAATCAAATCACGGTTTTATAGTGTCAGAGATTGGATTCGCTGGATCGATTCGATGTTTAACATCGATTACAATAATCGATTTTTCTATGTCTAAACATCGATTATTCGATTTCGACTCGCCATCCGTAATGGTGACCCCCTTGTTACAACTTTCCAGGGAGTTTTTGTGGCGTCTCAGAATCCATGCTCCACGATATTATTCACTAGAACACAATAACCAAACTATATTACGTAAAACGCCACTAATATTACAAAACACATTTGAGATTCAATATCAGCCGAGGGGTTAAAAAGAATGAGAATACTCACTTCTCTCGCGACTTCCTCTCTTCTTTTATCCTCTGCTGCTCCAATATCTGGTTCTTCAGCTCCTGCTGGTAGAACTGACGTTTCGCAGCCGCCTCCTGGAATACGAGATTAATAGAACGTAACTCCAATTTCTTTTAACGCCGTTTCAACTTTCTCTTTTCAACTTATGTATAATTAGCAGTCTGAAATGTATTCAAAGAATGTAAGATTGTAAGAAAATGTAGAACGATATGCACACCACCTTTCTGCTACTGAAAGTCCCGTGAAAATCGGTCCAACTGTTCTGGAGATCGCAATGCGGACGATACTGCGGGTAACAGCTACTCTAAAATGGAATAACCTAAATTACTTCCTATAAGGCCAGCTATCTGCTACCGAAAGTCCCGTGAAAATCGGTCCAACCGTTTTGAAGATTGCATTGCGGACGATACCGCGGGTAACAGCTAGTTTATAATAAAATAACTTATGTTAGTCCCTATAATTTCAGCTATTTGCCAGTGAAAGCCAATAAATTGTACATCAGGTCATACGAGGATAGACTAAAAACGTATGTATTGTTTATTAAAAATTATTTTTTTTACCTTTTCAGCTTGTAAATTCCTAAGTCTTATAGCGTCCGCGTCAAATATGGACGGCATGTACGAGTGACGTAGATCTGACACTAGTTTGTCCCTGTTTGATTTCTTTAATGTTGATGTATCTGATAATTTAAAAAAAAAACAACATTCCATGAGTAATTTCGTGACTGTACGTTACTGAAAGTGTATGTAATACATTGGTGATAAAATAGCTACAAAACAACAGATAATTATTTTAACTTCAAATAAATAGTAAAATAGGTCTTTGTCTGCGTTGTCTTGCGCTAGCGCATAGCACCGTTTACCCCACGGCAAGAGAATACACTAAAACGCGTGGTATTTATAAAAATCGTTGTTTCTTAAACCTTTAATAACTCGATATTAAATGAAGATATCCTAATGTTTTTTTTAGATAAAGACAAAATGTCTACGTACAACAAAAAAAGATCGAAATTTTATGTAGTATTTTTTTATTTATGTGCACGCAACGACAGACATCTATCATTTCGAAATATTTAAGTTAACATTGCAGTTTATAATTAAAAGCGTGTCACGTACACGATTTAGCTGCATAGAAATAGTATGGAACAGACACAGAAGCAATGAAGTGTACAATATACTTGCGCACACACAAAAATACTAGAGGGGCGTGACGGCATAAAATAACGTCATGCCGTTTGTCGTGACGGCATAATGGTCGATTTTACTATCAACACATATTTCACATATCACATATCATTTAATAGCTTTGTTTAAACACCACATCACTCGAAGGTTTTAGTGAAGGAAATCGTTGTGATGAATCTATAGCTTCGTGGTAGGACTTTTTAAAACCCCATCTGGCTGGCTACCACATTCAGGTTAAAGATCGCCAGTAAATGTGTGTTTATGTTTAACGTGTTCACCATCGTAGACATCTTAATTGAAGATAAAAATCTGTGGTCCAAAGCTAAAACCTGTACGGTGTTATTACGAAGAAGTTAAATACGTATTGAACCCTGGCTTTAAAAAGTTATCGTTAAATGCACCGCGGTCGCTGAATGTCCGCCATCCAGGTCTTTCGTCTCGCTTTGGTTACGTTACGTTAGACTCGTGAAAAAGAATAACGCGAACTTGCCCCTCGGGCGAGCGCGGTGCGTTTAATACGAGACCTTTTTAAACCAAGTATTTAATACGTATATAACGTTTTTATAATAACACGGGCGACGTTTGAAAGAATAGGTATCCTATGATAATGTACCCTGGTAGTCGTTATAGCTGGCCCTCCTGTGCGTGTCCCAGCGTTGGGCGAGCAGTTCCCCCCCGGCCACTGTACGAGGCGACAGTTCGCGTTCCGCCTCCGTTATCTCATAATTCGACAGCAATGGTGACAACTGTAATTGTAGTTTTTGAAGTGCAAAACTTCTTTAGGCGTGCCGAGCCCTTTTTCTGGGCGAACAAAAATCATGGAACCCACGCTATTTTCACTTCTCAGAATCGGATTTGTATGGGAAAGGCTCGTCTATTTTCGGTTATCAATCAACTTACTAGATGGCACTGTTATATATATATTTTTTTGGCAAGTTTGATAACGAAAGATGGTGGACGACAGTTAATTTTGACATTTCAAACTGACAGCTTTCAAATATTTGTTTTAATTCACTTTGTTTACGTATCTGTTACGAGAGTGTGCTCCCTTAAATTTTCTTGCCTCACACAAACAATTTTATCTATCTCCGGATCTATTTATAAACATTGACTCCTGCATATACATACTAGGATTTAGATTTGCTTTACGATGAATATATTCATTACAATTGAAAATGACCAAAAACTTGTATACGATTTACGCAGTACCGCTATATGCATCCGTACATAGCTATAAATGTACATTTATAACCAACATATATTAGTTCGAAACTCGTATTATAGAGGCGCTGATTGGAAAGAACGAGTGCGACCTCTATTTATATAACGTACTCTGTGCATGGAACTCTCGTCACCGTCACCGAACGCTTTCCGTGTAGTAACAGCATGAAAATCCGTTCTGTAGTTTTTGAGTTTATCGCGAACATACAGACAGACGGACGCAGCAGAGGAGTTTGTTTTACAATACGTAGTGATATTCCAATTTAAAAATTATGCAATTTAAATAATTCACAGTACGATTAATGAAATGATTCAAAACAGAACACGGTTATTGTATTGAGTTTCCACTTCTGTTGGCAATCCTTAGGACTACCTCATTTTTTTTTTTTAACGTAATTCTAGCTTCATCATAACACGACGTTCCACCGTCACGGGTGGTATAAATTATTCGATATTTTGTTGTATGTATATCAACATCCTATAGCAAAATATTGAACTTGGATATATTATATGGTCATTTTTTATATTATACTAATTGTTTTTTTAGTTCCAATAAATAAATGTAGAATAAATAAGAATTTATCTAAATTTAGCGAAACATGTTACTAAAGATGTTGCCGATATCGATGTATCAGTATATCGATTGTATTATGCACTCTCTATATCGATATACCATCGTCACATGTTGTATTTGGATATTTTTACCTGGATTAAGCGAAATATGCTAGGATTTTAAAGCCTCGATATTACGAGGACTATACAATGTTACCGATATCGATATGTCGTTATATCGATATTTTGTAATTTGTAAATCGATATGCTAGCGTGATAGATTGTATTTTTACCTGGATTAAGCGAAATATGCTAGGATTTTAAAGCCTCGATATTACGAGGACTATACAATGTTACCGATATCGATATGTCGTTATATCGATATTTTGTAATTTGTAAATCGATATGCTAGCGTGTTGGATTGTATTTTAACCTTGATTAAGCGAAATATGTTAGGATTTTAAAAACCGCAATATTACACAACAATCTTACCGATATCGATGTATCTCTATATCGATATTTTGCACTCTTTATATATCGTGATATTTTCTATTTCAATATATTTATAGCTAGACTAACCTAAACTCCAATTTTAAAAACATCTATATTGCTATACAATTTTATCGATTTTAAGATTTAAATCGAGATTTAAGAATCGATATCGACATTTAAGAAATATCGATATAAAAGGCAAGGGGCATGATTATAAATAATACTCACATGAAACAGGTCTGCATCATCAGTTTGGACGGCGACGGACAGAGGTCTTGCGACCCCATTCACTTGTATACCCGTATCGACCTTACTGGAATTTAAAAGAATATACATAATACAAAAAAGTGTCTGTATACTTATGTACACGCGTTAGAAGTTATACTTCTTTGGCGTAACAATATAAAAAAAAAGTGCGGGCGTACAAAGTACACATGTCAAAAGTGAAAATTCTTTGGCGAACTAATCTATAAGTCTTGTTTATATTTATACAAATCTAAAACTTTAGATTTCCGAGACTTGAAAAATAGATGAAAAATCTGCGTTTACTGCAAATGACGTCACTTTCGTTGCATACCAGCGTGACGTTACATCTGTAAAAATTTTACCCTCATGCGCCTAAAGAAGTTTCACTTCAAAAATTCAAAATTGTATCTCTCGCCTTATTCTACGTTCGTAGAAAAATTCGTAGATGGATTGTGTGGAAAATGAAATACGTGTACGTATGAACACGAATCACTGTTAAAGTACTGGGTTCACAATAAATCATAAAGTATATCCTCGGAAATAACTTAGTTTTTCTTTCATTAAAATCGGTCATCAAAAGTTATTGTAGTTTTAATGGCGCCGCGAACAAAATTTGCTAATATCATAAAAATATCAAACATTTAAGATATTGTAGTAGTAACAAAATGTAGTAACGGACAGATAGATGGCGTGAAAACAAAATTTGCTAATATCATAAAAATATCAAACATTTAAGATATTGTAGTAGTAACAAAATGTAGTAACGGACAGATAGATGGCGTGAAAACAAAATTTGCTAATATCATAAAAATATCAAACATATAAGATATTGTAGTAGTAACAAAATGTAGTAACGGACAGATAGATGGCGTGAAAACAAAATTTGCTAATATCATAAAAATATCAAACATTTAAGATATTGTAGTAGTAACAAAATGTAGTAACGGACAGATAGATGGCGTGAAAACAAAATTTGCTAATATCATAAAAATATCAAACATTTAAGATATTGTAGTAGTAACAAAATGTAGTAACGGACAGATAGATGGCGTGAAAACAAAATTTGCTAATATCATAAAAATATCAAACATTTAAGATATTGTAGTAGTAACAAAATGTAGTAACGGACAGATAGATGGCGTGAAAACAAAATTTGCTAATATCATAAAAATATCAAACATATAAGATATTGTAGTAGTAACAAAATGTAGTAACGGACAGATAGATGGCGTGAAAACAAAATTTGCTAATATCATAAAAATATCAAACATATAAGATATTGTAGTAGTAACAAAATGTAGTAACGGACAGATAGATGGCGTGAAAACAAAATTTGCTAATATCATAAAAATATCAAACATTTAAGATATTGTAGTAGTAACAAAATGTAGTAACGGACAGATAGATGGCGTGAAAACAAAATTTGCTAATATCATAAAAATATCAAACATTTAAGATATTGTAGTAGTAACAAAATGTAGTAACGGACAGATAGATGGCGTGAAAACAAAATTTGCTAATATCATAAAAATATCAAACATATAAGATATTGTAGTAGTAACAAAATGTAGTAACGGACAGATAGATGGCGTGAAAACAAAATTTGCTAATATCATAAAAATATCAAACATATAAGATATTGTAGTAGTAACAAAATGTAGTAACGGACAGATAGATGGCGTGAAAACAAAATTTGCTAATATCATAAAAATATCAAACATTTAAGATATTGTAGTAGTAACAAAATGTAGTAACGGACAGATAGATGGCGTGAAAACAAAATTTGCTAATATCATAAAAATATCAAACATTTAAGATATTGTAGTAGTAACAAAATGTAGTAACGGACAGATAGATGGCGTGAAAACAAAATTTGCTAATATCATAAAAATATCAAACATTTAAGATATTGTAGTAGTAACAAAATGTAGTAACGGACAGATAGATGGCGTGAAAACAAAATTTGCTAATATCATAAAAATATCAAACATTTAAGATATTGTAGTAGTAACAAAATGTAGTAACGGACAGATAGATGGCGTGAAAACAAAATTTGCTAATATCATAAAAATATCAAACATTTAAGATATTGTAGTAGTAACAAAATGTAGTAACGGACAGATAGATGGCGTGAAAACAAAATTTGCTAATATCATAAAAATATCAAACATTTAAGATATTGTAGTAGTAACAAAATGTAGTAACGGACAGATAGATGGCGTGAAAACAAAATTTGCTAATATCATAAAAATATCAAACATTTAAGATATTGTAGTAGTAACAAAATGTAGTAACGGACAGATAGATGGCGTGAAAACAAAATTTGCTAATATCATAAAAATATCAAACATTTAAGATATTGTAGTAGTAACAAAATGTAGTAACGGACAGATAGATGGCGTGAAAACAAAATTTGCTAATATCATAAAAATATCAAACATTTAAGATATTGTAGTAGTAACAAAATGTAGTAACGGACAGATAGATGGCGTGAAAACAAAATTTGCTAATATCATAAAAATATCAAACATATAAGATATTGTAGTAGTAACAAAATGTAGTAACGGACAGATAGATGGCGTGAAAACAAAATTTGCTAATATCATAAAAATATCAAACATTTAAGATATTGTAGTAGTAACAAAATGTAGTAACGGACAGATAGATGGCGTGAAAACAAAATTTGCTAATATCATAAAAATATCAAACATTTAAGATATTGTAGTAGTAACAAAATGTAGTAACGGACAGATAGATGGCGTGAAAACAAAATTTGCTAATATCAAACATATAAGATATTGTAGTAGTAACAAAATGTAGTAACGGACAGATAGATGGCGTAAAAACAAAATTTGTTGATAGCATACAAATACCAAACGTTGGAGATATTGTAGTAGTAACAAAATGTACTAATGGACAGATAGATGGCGTTAAAATCAATTTGCTGATACCTTATAAATATGTAAAGTAACGTACAAAAATAGGTACGATTGCTCGTACAGTATTCTTATGATTTACTAGTGATCAAAAACCTACAATACTCACTTAGAATAAGGATCAATTTTATTAGGCACATATTTCAGACTCGTCCTTCGTTCAGGGCTTCGTCTCTCCCTCTCTAGCTGCAGTCTCTCTCTTTCTCTCTCCTCCCGTATTCTCTCTTTCTCGTCGCGTTCGCGGCGCTCTCTCTCCGCTTGCTCTTTGGCCTCTTGTTTCTTTTTGGCTTGCTATCAATAAATAAAATCATAAGTATTATTAAACGAGCTTTTTGCAATGATATTATAACTAAACAAAATTTATGTATTAGCTTCATATTTGGTTTGCGTAAGTTTGATCGCATACCAGAATTTCGAACAAAACTAAAATGGGTCCCTGTGAGGCTACGCCGGAACGCTCGCACTCGTTATCTTCTATACGGTACACTCTTTAACCCCCTATCGCTCCTCTGTACTTAAAAAATCGTTTTCAGTTCCTGTGCGATAGGCATACTCGAAATTTAAGGTCATCAGATGATTTAACGTTAGAAGTCCCTGCTCATTCCACTAGTTTCAGCGCCAAGTCTTTCACAATTCAGGCTGTCCGACTATGGAATGGAATACCTATTTCTATAAGATGGGCGCAGACGATGGGCATTTTTAGAAACTCTGTCAAAAAACACTATTTATCTATTTAAAATTCGCTTATGTGTATATATTTACCAATGTATACATCTAAATATATATATATATATATTACAGTTACGTGCCACTATCTTAGGTTAGGTTAGGTTAGTATTTATTCCTGTACACCCAGAATACCCCTGATTCTACTCCATTGAAAAATCCATCCAAAGGTTGCCTGGAAGAAATTGCTAATAGCAATAAGGCCGCCCATTGTACCGTTAATAAAACGTGAAATGTTTCTTGAAATGTATATATATATATGTAATTGGGGTACAATAAAGTTTAAATAAATAAATAAACATACGTTAGCTACATGATATTTTGAAAAAACAAATGGCACAATAACGCACACATACATAAAGTAATATTATAACGCCACACTGTCTTAGATAAAATGTGGAAGTAAGATAGCATATTCTCTATATCGGTGGTGAAAAAGAAATAGTTACGTGTTGCTTAGATACGAGCGGATTGATGGAACAGCCGTCAAAAATAAGCTAACTAGCCAAGTTTTAGCAAGGCGCTGTCGAAGCGTATGACGTATCTATATAGTTAAATCATTGGTTTTTTAGAGTTTATATTTAATTCATGATATTGTATTTTTTTAATGTATATTTCGTAATATTGTTGGCGTGTTACGTCATATAGTTCTGTTATTGTGCACAAGTTAAGTGGATGGGAAGTAATACCATGGAGCATGAACTCTGATGTCATTAACTCCATTGAAAGGTCTAGCAAGGGAGCCACCATCTTATTAGAATATTGAAGTGATTACAGGACACTTGTAATTTTATTACGTAGTCGACAATGACAGTAATAATCTAGAAGATTCGTTGCCAAAAATAAAAAATGAAAGAAGTATTAGAGGGTTTTTAGAAAAAAAACTGTATGGTTTTACGAATCCACGATGCAAATGAAACTTTCTTCAGATTGAAGATTTTCGGGAAATTATTCGATTTAGTGTATTAAAATTGGACAATGAAAATAATAATGGGAAATCAATAGTGTAGATAAGACATTCAACTACACATTATAATTTCAATTCGTGTATTAGAGTACAGAATACATAATTAATATAATCATTCGGATGATATACATATTGGCTTTGGCTGTTGCCGAGCGCATTTCACTTAGTCCGTGCTCCGTGGCCAGCTGTAATGCGACATGGATAGATGGAGGAAAAATTAGAGGAGAGGGAAGAAAAGTTAGTTACACTTTAAAGATTCTCCATTAATCATCTAAAATATACAAAACCAGCTAACCTTTCCGGCTTTTCATAAGTTTACTATCAAAGAAAATGAGTCCAAATCTTCCCTTCAGTACGACTGTGTGATGAAATAAAATCGCAACTGAATAACTAAACGTCAATCTGTCAATATTTTTGCAGGTCGCTCTATTGTCTTCTGTCTCAGTCACTCATTTTTTTAATCAAATTTTTTATTTATATTTTTGAGAAAACAAAAATAGGAATTAGCTAAATAGATACGCAGCCGTAAAATTTTATTTTTCTGAATTATTCTACTTTATTTTCCTATTTATTTTTACCTTTCATAATTGTATCTTCTATATTATAATTATTTTCTGTATTGTATTGTATGACAAATGCTTTAATCGATTGTAATTAGTGACATAACATTAACTTTTTGGATGTACGTTCTAGCTAATCTATTATGTTCCTGTTGTCGATTCTTTTCTTATAAATAAACTAGCGGGCCCGGCAGACGTTGTCCCGCCCTGTTATAAAAAAATCCTTGACAGATCATATACCAAAACGTTCCTCATGAATTACTTTATCCACTGGTGAAAACCGCATAAACTCCGTTCAGTAGTTTTTGAGTTTATCGCGAACAGACAGACAGACAGACAGACGCGGTAAGGGACTTTGTTTTAAGGATAAGTGATACGCTTACATACATGAAATCTAGGTCCCAAAAAAACAGGCGAGGTATTAAAACTAAATAAGGTAGGAGAATTGGTACGGAGAGATCATCCTTGCAAAGTACAGTCAACCTAAAATATCTACCAATCATTTGATAGACTTATAAAGTCTTAAAAACTCACTTCATCGAGGTATTCTTTGTACTGCTGCTGGCGTAGTTTACGCAGCGTGTTCCGTCTGCGTTCATACTCCCCCAGGCCCAGTAACGCGTCCCCAGTGGTCCTCTCGCCGCGTATCAGCGGGTTATTCGGTGAGTATTCACCGGCTTTCAACATCACTGGTAACCCCAAATACCGCTGCAATAGAACATTAGTCTTATCGAATTGACTTTCAGCAAAATCTAAAAAAATCTGGTAACAATGGGCTGAATCTTTAATATCAGTAAAATATATATCCGATAGTTTCAACTGTTAAAGCTCATCATGGACACCGAAGTGTCGACATTTTTGGATTTTTGATCACTGTACATGTTTACGTATTAAGGTTAGTTTATTGGTTCGTAGTCAGTTGTCGAGTTGGTTTTGATTCTTAAAACAATGTATAGAATTAGCAGATACTATTTCTTTTTTTTTATTGTAGCACGTCAAAATGACTGCACTATGCTTGATGGTAAGAACAGTATGGACCAAAAACAATGGCGACCACCGAGTAGCACACTATCCATCGCCGCTGTCATGCCGGCCTGCGAAAAGCTGGATATGCAAAGGCTGATCCCGAAACGCGACCCGCAGAAGCGAATCACTACGACGGGCTTTTTCGCCATATACATGGTGATTGCGACCCAGTCGGGCTGTAAAACCCTACTAACCCGCTTTCGCCATTGCCTCGTTCGTTATTCAGCAGGGTGCACCACGTGCAGGTGAGGTTGGCTTGGGTGTCTCAAGTCTTATGATGTTATTCGACACCCCTTACACCCCAAAAACCCTTTCATCAGGCAATCGGTTCCAGTTCCAGTAGTGCTACTCTATTAATGAGGAAATTGTGAGTGGACCTTTGGGCACTTATGAGCATTAATAATTGACCGCTTAGTTGATAGCATGTTCGGATACCGCTTCGATGGATGTAGGTTCGGATACTAGTCTGCGTCGGAGCTTTCGGTGAAAGAAAACATTATGACCAACCCATAGCATGGTAGGGACTATTCTAAGTCCGTCTGGCTAGCTACCACATTCGAGTTGAAAATCTGTCGCCAAGAGCACCGGCGGACCCCTCAACACAGGCTCGCAACGCAATTGCGACTCCCCTGGTGTTGCTAGTGTCTATGGCCAGCGGTGATCACTTAACATCAGGTAACTACTGATTCTAAAACATGCGATGGTTCATTTGTGATTATTTTTAATATTAAAGTTATGAAGGTTGTTTGTATAAACTGACTCTATCTAGTGTGTTTGCGAACGTAAATTAACAAGGTTTTATTTGAAGCGTAAAGTTATAATTAATTCCTGTAACTTGATATGGGATCTCGAAAAAACAAATTGCTTATAGCATTGAAAGCAACTTGACGGAGGTTTTATTTATTTTTATTTTATCTTGTTTCTGGCAGCCAATCTTTTAGATTATTACTGCCATTGTCGAGTAGGTAATAATAGTAGGTACAGGTGTCTTGTAATAATTTAAATATCCTAACAAGATGGTGGCCACCTTTTCATGAAGCTATTGTGGCATCTCAGAATTCGTGGTCCGTGGTATTACTTCCCATCCACTTCACTTCACTAACTATATTAGGTAAAATGCTAGAAATTTTACAAAATATAGAGTCAAGTAACATAAAATTATGAATAAGATATAGTATCCACTAAATGATAGATTCCGCCAAAAACTCCTGACGCATAATTTTGACTCCAAAAAGATGGCCCCGATTTTGCGTTTTCAAATAAATGTGATAAATATATTCGGATATAAAAACATCAATCACTTAAAGAGAAATGTCTATCGTCTGTCTTGGCTGAGCATTACGCAATGTCGCGGAAGTGGAAAATTCAACCGCGACATTATGTCGCTTAACGCACAGTAGTTCACCACTCTCGCTGTGACGTCATACTTGTGTATTTACAATTTTAAAACTTTATTATACATTCAAAATAAGACATAATCATACATTGTTATTCATGCAGCGACGCAGACTGGGAGAGATCAAACTAGTGGCCAGCGAACAAGGAAATATCGATTCTACATAAAGCGGGCAATAAACAGAATTCGTTTTTTATTCAAAATTTTCGTTTAATACTAATATATTCCTCCTAATTTCCTAAGTTCCTGCTAATATATCTGTTCAGATGTATACCTATTTATATTTTACTTGCAATTTTTCTGCGGTTACACATGTGTTTTTTACAAATAATCATTTGTAACTGTTTGTTTTATATTTATTATTTATATATATAAGAATGATCGACTGATCGATGGAAAAGAAAAATCATACGATCTTTCATGCCCCTTTTCACAAACTAAGGTATTAAATTTCCAAATCCAATCTTTCCTTAATGCTAATATACAAGTGTAAAAGGAACCAGAATGCAAATATTAACGGTCTTATCCCTAGTAATTTGCGCTGTGCGTTGACATTTCAATCAGTATATATATACATACTGAATGTTTAGACAGTAGCAATATCTATGGAGAATATTCTGACTCGATTCTCGATCTAAATCAATTTAAAAAATAGGTGCTTATTTTTTATATCATAGGATGCAAACGAACAGGCGAGTTACACCTGATATTAAGTAATTACCACCGTCCATAGACACTTACGACATCAGGAGAGTCGCAAGTGCGTTGCCGGCCTGTTTGAGGAGAGGGGTAGAGGGGACGGGGAAGGGGGGAAGAGAAGTGGGCCTCCGGCGGTCTCACTGACCGAACGAAATGCAACAACGCAGCACTGTTACGTCACGTCGGTTTTCTATGAGAGGGTGGTACTACCTCGGGCGAGCCGACCCATTCATGCCTAGTATCAGTAATAGCTTTTCAGCGTGGCTCTACAACCTACAGAGCTAAATATCTAGAAAAATACAAAAATTGTACGTAATCCTCTACGCGACTATGTTAAAGCACAGTGTCAAGATACGGCATAAACAAAACGGTTTATTGTCCGTTTTATTATACAAGGTTATAAACTCCGAGTCGCCCCTTGCAGCTTTCGGCACCGGTCATTGCCCCTAGGTTTATTACGTTTGTGTTTATACTTTTGAAACTCCTTAGAAACTTAGTTTCTATCCATTATTTGTTAGTATCTGTTTTGATATTATATTTTGTATGCTAAATGTGACCATGAACTATCATCTCTTAGAATATTAGCGTCTAACCTAACACATTATATATAAATATTTATATTTATTTATATGCTTAAAAAGGAGGATAGATATTTATACCGCGATATTTTAATACAATATCTGGTAGCCCAACCGACTTAGGCAAGCGCCAGACGTCAACCCAGTGCGACATATACATTAATCGACTTATTTCCAACTATTGAAGATGCCATTTGAAAAGTTGTAGTGTATTAGAAGTGTACTTTAAGCTATATTTGAAAATAAAGAAGAATTAAAAACAAATGTTAAAATTACTAAAAGTTTTTTTATTAATGTTTATATATTAAAAAAATATGAATATATTTTCTATAAAATCGTTGCTTTTAACTTTTTGTGGTCAAATTGAAAAACTACTGCAGTAAAACGCTAATTTCAATTAAGACTTTTTTATAAAACTTGCCTTATGAAATTATCGATTTTTTTATCCATTCATACTTACTAGAAGTCCAGTTAGGCAGAATGTGAACGAAAAATCAAAACTTTCCCTTTTATTTGGTGGTGCAAAACTTAATGATGATCATACGGAACTGACAATTTTGTTTTATTTTTTTCATATCACTTAATAATTTTTATACGTATACAAACGTAAATTTTTGGTACACACAGACACAACACACACCATTCTTTTATAGAAAAACACACACTACATAAGCAAGCGAACGTTCACATCGCGGATTCACATATTGGTACAACGACTGGACTGAAGGGAAACTAGAAGCAAATTACACGTTCCATTGTTATTCGACGCGTCTACGGTACAACTCACGTCTTATTCGGAATAAATCGTCGATTGTAATGTCGCGTTGTTACTATATCTTCTGTACATAATTCGTGCAAAGCAATCCTAACTAATATTATGCTAAAATGTGTTTGTTTATTGCGCTTTCACCCCTTAAGTACTTAAACGATTACATTCAGAAAAGATGTACTTCCTCGAGCGATACGTCAAATTTACAATTAATACAAGCAAAGCCGCGGGCAAAAGCTACTCCTAAATAAAATGACTTATGTTTTCATCTTTAGTCTTCATTGATAACACCGAAAATCACTAGGAATGAAGTTATAATACCAGGTAAAAATGACTTATGAGAATGAATATTAAAACATTTGCCATGTGTATATGGAATGAATGAGATAAATTAGATAATACTTTGAACAATGCCAACATCACATTTGTGAACCATATCTAAGCCTATGTGTCTAAAATAAACTAAGCTAGCTATTCATACATATAAGAATTCGTGAGGCACATATATGCACCGACATGTGTGCCTCGCGAATTTCGTATCTGAAAGTTAAGCCATTTCGAAAATAAGGGAAAAGAATAAAACCCTTCCACCATATGTGTAACTAATTGTATGTTCCATTTTGTGGGGGTGATCTTCGTTGTGTTGTTGAACTAGTGATTGAAACTTTTCAGTGTCACTATATCGCGATAGCAGAGTGCTCGAAACCTTCACTCCGGGAGATCAACCGGTTTAAACCGTTGCCGCGGGAGGCCGCGGCGGGTGTGCGGGAGAGACGTAGTTATCCTAAAACTTATCGTCATTTAACATTAGGTGACATTGTGGTCAAACGTTAACACCTATAAATTAAATATTGTAGTGGACGCTACTTTGCACTTCCGCCTGGAATAAAATGGCAGCTACCACGTCTTACTGCAACAAAAAAAACCGTGTGATTATATTTGTCCGAGTGTACCTGAGAAAAGTTACACCTGAAACTAGTAAGAGAGAGAGAGAGCGGAATATTTTTTTTTATTTTAGCACGGCAAAATGCCTGCACTGTGCCTGATGGTAAGCACAGTACAATCCAAAAACAATGGCGACCACCGAGTGACACACTATCCATCGCCGGTCGCCGCTGTCATGCCGGCCTGCAAATAGCTGGATATGCACAGGCTGCTCCCGAAACGCGACCCGCAGAAGCGAATCACTATGACGGGCTTTTTCGCCATATACATGGTGTTTGCGACCCAGTCAGGCTGTAAAACCCTACCATCCCGCTTCCGCCATTGCCTCGTTCGTTATTTAGTTATACCACGTGCAGGTGAAGTTGGCTTGGATGTCTCAAGTTTTAGATGTTATTCGACACCCCTTACACCCCTGTAACTAAAAGAATAAAAAGAACGAAAACGTGTTCCTTCGATGACAGTTGACACTGTTGGTATGTAACTGTAAATATAAAAAAAAAATATAATTAATTAAAATAAGTTGCAGATGAACGTGCAATAACCACAATCGATAACACGTGTTTCGCTCGAAGGAGTTTAGTATCTAGTAGAGTCTAGTATCGGATGTAACTTTTTTAGGTACACTCGGACAGCAATAAAATGTTTTATATCTTGCAGTGAGAAGTGGTAGCTGCCAATCAATTCCAGGCGGATGTGCAAAGTAGCATCCACTATATTATTTAATGATTAATTTCCACAAAGTAACACCTTCTTCAATGAAAGACCTATAAATTATTAAAAAATAGGTATAAAGGAGTTTTGCTGTCTATGAAACTGTTAATAGAACAACAACTTTCTTTACGATATAACTAATAAGATAGAATAGGGACATCGCTAGCGTGACGCTGGCTCATTAGTCGCACTACGGGTGCAAGCGACAGCTCAATTAGTGTACACAACCTTCATGTGTGAACATTCTTTACACACTTCTGCAAAAACGTTACAACCGTTTATAATTACAATGAATGGGTAATTAATTATCAGACACCTTATAAATTGACCCCTTCCTCGACGAGAAAACATTTTCTAAGAGAATATTGCGAATGACATAACACCGAACGCCGTAGCAAATTCATTTGTTTATTACACTACATCGAAAACGCAAGACGAAATATACGCTATGAATATTCATTCGCCTGATTCTTGCTGCGGCACTGGGTGTTTTAGATTCTGATCTAATACAGGACAATTATTTGCACTACCCGGAAATTATTTTCCGACTCTAGATGTACATTATGTTTGTCTATTTTATATTATATTATATTTTATTATGATTTTAATGACGACGTGACGTAAGTATGAGAGAAAAATCGATAAGTAAATGAACTTAATACTGAATAATTAGCTCTGAATGGTATGAAAATCGGAAAAGCCGTAGGACCAGATGGCATACCTATTGAAGTATGGAAGTTTTTAAAAGTAGATGGATGAATGTGGCTGACTTTATTTTTTAATAAAATGTTACAAGAAGAAGCGATCCCAAAGGAATGGTGCAATAGCATAATAGTACCTATCTTTAAGAATAAGGGTGATGTGCAGGACTGTAATAATTATCGAGGAATAAAGCTCATGTCACACAGTATGAAGGTTTGGGAAAGAGTGATAGCGAGACGAATAAGAGATGAGACTGAAGTGACTCAAAATCAATTTGGGTTTATGCCTGAACGAGCGACAACAGATGCCATTTTCGCACTTCGGCAACTGTGCGAAAAATACAGACGTGTACATAAGAACTTGCATATGGTGTTTATTGATCTGGAGAAGGCATATGATCGAGTACCCCGAGATGTTTTGTGGTGGGCTTTGAAAAAGAAAAAAGTGCCTGGAAAGTACCTACAACTTATTCGTGGTATGTATGGTCAAGCCAAAACACATGTTAGGTCCGAAGCTGGAGTTACCGATGATTTCAATGTGGCTGTAGGTTTACACCAGGGTTCAGCTTTGAGCCCTTATTTATTTCTTCTTGTTATGGATGCATTAACATCAGACATACAGGAGGATACACCTTGGTGTATGCTGTTTGCTGATGATATTGTTCTTATCGGAGAAGATGCTGCCGAGGTCCAGAGCAGGCTGGAAAAATGGCGAGAAAAACTGGAGAATGTTGGTTTGAAAATTAGTAGAACAAAAACTGAACATTTGTTATGCGACTTCGGTGGTACGTCTAGTTTGTCTCCTATAGCCTTTAAATGGTGTATCCTTACCAGCCTGCTCTAATTTTCTAATTTTCGGTATCTCGGTTTATTGATACAAAGCGACGGTGGCATTGATAAGGATGTGAGGAATAGAATAAATGCAGGATGGATGAAATGGCGAAATGTGTCTGGGGTAACTTGTGACCCAAGAATGCCTTTGAAACTCAAGGGGAAGGTTTATAAAGCTATGATAAGACCAGTCATGCTGTATGCATCTGAGTGCTGGGTTACAAAAGAGACGGATGAGAGAAAATTAGATGTGGCAGAGATGCGAATGTTAAGGTGGATGTGTAGTGTGACTAGAATGGATAAAATTAAGAATGAGTATATCAGAGGAAGTTTGAAAATAGCAGCAGTGACAGATAAGTTGAGGAGTAATAGGTTAGCATGGTATGGGCAAGTCATGAGGAGAGATGAAAACCATGTAACTAGAAAAGTGTTGAGTATGTTTGTGGACGGATATACGAGTAGAGGAAGACCGAAAATGGTATCTATGGAAGGGTTGCGTGAAAAATGATATGTGCGTAAAAGGTGTGAATACTGAAATGACATTTGACAGAAGAGAGTGGAAAAAGAAAACATGTTGTGCCGACCCTACTTAAGTGGGATAAGGGTAATGATGATGATGATGAAATGAACTTAATACATTCAGATGACTTTATTAATCGCTGTTTTTACATAAAGTTCCACGCGAAGTCGTGGGTACAACTAGTAATAAATAAAGGTTTGTTCAGAAACTACATGCAATATCAAAATGAAAGGAAAACGATATAAAATCACAACGATTACATGATACCAGACATCATAATTCAGTTCCGCCAGACGTTGTTACGGCCCAAAGCGCCTTGAAGCGTCCTTTACTCGCCCACGTACAAATAAGATCTGTACAAAGTTTGCGAATTACTTACAGGCATGCCATCCGTGTCGCCAGACGACCGGGGGAGGTACGCCTCCGTTCATTATACCATTCAAAAGCAAATAGCTTCATGCATAGAGGACAATGGATATAAATTACATGGTTTTTTTTTTATACTAGCTCGGCAAAATGCTTGCACTATGCCTGATGGTAGGCACAGTACAATCCAAAAACAGTGGCGACCACCGAGTGACACACTATCCATCGCCGGTCGCCGCTGTCATGCCGGCCTGCGTACAGCTGGATATGCACAGGCTGATCCCGAAACGCGACCCGCAGAAGTGAATCACTAAGATGGGCTTTTTCGCCATATACATGGTGGTCGCGACCCAGTCAGGCTGTAAAACCCTACCACCCCGCTTTCGCCATTGCCACGTTCGTTATTCAGCAGGGTGCACCACGTGCAGGTGAGGTTGGCTTGGGTGTCTCAAGTCTTATGATGTTATTTGACACCTCTTACACCTCTATTA
>MU158781.1:360680-403541 GCA_015888305.1 Antheraea pernyi | reverse complement strand
ATATATATATATATATATATTTCTCGGGTTATATATAGTTACGTGGCTCTAAAATGTCTTTTCATAGAATATTCTGGACTTATTTTTATAGAATACTAGCGGGCCAGGCGGACGTAGTCCTGCCCGCGCTCGTATAATAGAAAAACAACTTGATAAACTATTTATCTAAACCTTCCTCATGAATCACTTTATCTACTGGTGAAAACCACAAAAAAATCCGTTAAGTAATTTTTCAGTATTATCGCGAACTGACGTGGCAGAGGAGTTTTTGTTATAATATGTAGTCGATGTATGTCTTCCAGATCTAATTTATATGCCATATGATATAGATATCTTATGATTAGTAACCAAAATTAAGTAACAGCAAACTAGCTTTTATTTGCGGCTTTGCTCATGATTATTTAGATTTAACCTATCCCTTTGTACTCCTAACAACGTGTACGCATAACTGTATATTTATAGGAATGTATAAAATTCGTCAAATGTATAGGAATATTTCCTTTGAGAGTGAGTTAACTGTGATACAGTTTTTTTATATATCTATTAAACTATAACTTACCAGATTGCAAGTCTGGAACGGCATCCAAGGAGAGATAAATGATTTTAGTCAACATAATTTTTTTTTTCAAAAATTGTCATCATTTCAGCGTATAAAGTACTCTGCCGCGTCTGTCTGTCTGTCTGTTCGCGATAAACTCAAAAACTACTGAACGGATTTTCATGCAGTTTGTCCCAAATAGATAGAGTGATTCACGAGGAAGGTTTACGTATATAATTTGTCTACGCTTTGTTTATTATCAGGGCGGGACAACGTCTGCCGGGCGCGCTATTTTAAGTATAATACTAAGTTGGATGCAAATTCTACTGAGGAAAGTTTGATAACATTTCCGAACACAGTTACGAGCTTCACAATTCGCATGATTCCAGTAATATATAACCGCTTGAATGAGACCACACCTACTACGTCAGCGACACTGGTAAAATAATAACAAAAATCTAATTTAACTAATGCTATACCCTAATATACGGCACGCCTAGCCACTCCCTGTTTATGCGGACTCCCAAAACCGCACCCTGCTTTGTCCTATTAATAGAATGTCTACGGAATAGACAATAACCTAAACGAGATACATTAAAAAAAAATATATATCAATAGTCAATGTGATTTTTAGCCGGCACTGAATGGCACAATATCTGTTCTGGTAGCGAACAGGTCTAAACTCTTAAAAAACAGCAATCGAAAAAAAAATTCAATAAGAAATGAGGGTTCATTCAGAAGTTATGTTTTTATTTCAACCTTTATTTTTGGCAACCAGTCTTCTAGTAGCCTATTACTGCCATTGTCAAGTGAGTATCGATATTACAAGTTTCTTGATATAATTACAATGAACTAACTAGATGGCGGCCATCTTGTTAGAACTGTCTATGGAGTTTTTGTGGCATCTCAGAACACATGGTCCGTGGTATTATTTTCCATTCAATTCACGTATGCACAATAAACAAACTATATTACATAAAACACCACCAATTTTACACGATATAGGGTCAAGTAACACAAGATTATGAATAAAAAATAAAATCCACTACATGACAGACCAAGATCCCGCCAAAAACTCGCATAAGTTATGTTACTTGTACTTTATGATTTTATCTTCTGTTCTCGTCACAGAAGGTTACAAGTCTGGGTTCCAATCTCCTACAGTGTGACGACAGATATTTTTGTTTTTAAATTTCGAAGTTTAAATGAGATTAAATTAACGCTTCAAAAAAAAAATATTTGAAACTAGCCTCTGCCCGTGACTTCGTCCGCGTGGAATAGTTACTTTGGACTAACGTTAACACGCAGCGGAAGCTCTCAACAGGAAAAAAAACAATTTTGAACCATTCTCCATCGGTGCTCCGCTCCTATTGGTCTCAGCGTGATGATATATAGCCTATAACCTTCCTCGATAAATGAACTATACGACACTGAAATAATTTTTCGAATCGGGCCAGTAATTCCTGAGATTACCCCCTACAACGTCACAAACTCTAAGCTCTTTATAATATTAGTATAGAAGTATCCTATACATATAATAAAAATGAAGTGTCTGTATGTAATATCAAAATAAATTTTTTTGACTGATGGGGTATGAAAGTATACGCGCTTCTGATAGCAAAAATGCAATTTTTTAAATTTTTATCGGTCTGTCTGTCTGTTTCTTCCGGCTAATCTCCGAAACGGCTTGAGCGATTTTGACGGGAATTTCACTGGGAGGCAGCAAAAATTACAGTGGGTTACTTAGGCTACTCTACATTAGACTAGCTGCTAACCGCTGCTTCGTCTGCAGTGCTATGTCTAGAACGGTTGAACCGATTTCAATGGGACTTTCACTGGCATATAGTTAACCTTATAAAAAGTAATTTAGGCAATTTTAATTTAGACTAGCTGTTAACCGTGGCTTCACCTGCAGTACTATCTTCAAAACGGTTAGACTCATCTTCACGAAACTTTCATTGACAGATATCTGACCTTATAAAAAGTAACTCAAGCAATTTTAGTTTATACTAGCTGTTAACCGTGGCTTCGCCCATAGTGTTATCTCCAAAACGGTTCAACCAATCTTCACGAGACTTTCATTGACAGATAGCTAACCTTATAAAAAGTAATTCAAGCCATTTTAGATTATACTAACTGTTAACCGTGGCTTCGCTCGCTGTGCTATCACCAAAACGGTTAGACCAATTTTCACGGGACTTCCACTGGTAGATAGCAAACCTTAAAAAAGTAATCGAGGTTATTCTATTTTAGACTAGCTGTTACCCGCGACTTTGTCTGCATGAAATTTAGCATGATTTCAACTCATTCTTTATTTTTAATTAGAGAAATAATTATCAGCTTATCGTTTACATTTCGACATTATAATTATTAATAACTTTAATGATATAGAGGTCTTCCTAATAAGATCTTAGATTATAAACGTATTACGTAAAGAGTTCCATAATACAATTTATTGCGGAACAGACAAGCGTTAAATTTTTGTATAGTCACACAATCTTAATTATAATGGCAATATATATTAAATGTAATGTAAATATAAATCTTTATAATAATATTTTAAGTTATTATTCCATTAGTTCCTTATACAATGTAAGTGAGCACTGGGGTAGTTATATGGTGGGTTAAAGTTCCAAATATGTTGCTGATGACAAACCTCATTTGGCACGCTGTTAGTATTTATATATCTAATGTACACGTTACATGTTACTGTAAGCGGCGTGCGTGTCGTACTTACGATTGGTTTTAAAGAGCATTTCTATAATTGTACATAGTCTCACAATTTTATAATTCTTTAATACGAATTAAAAAACGGGTGCGGTTCTGCGGGTACAGCTAGTAGATAAATAATTTTAATTTAACATTTGAAAATATGTCGTCAAGCATCTGTTGGTGTGTTTTGGCAGTTGCACTAGGGAGCCAGCTCTCTCTAGATTTAGCGTGTTTACTTACATCACATGGTCATTTAACATCATATGAAAAAGTAGTCAACATGTTACAAGCTATAAAGTATTTAAAAAAAATCATTCTTCGTTACAATTGAAATGTTAATAATTTATATAAAAAAACACACACGGGACATAGCTTAAGACTCGTTCGTCGTTACACGCACGACGTTGTTTATGGATAACCGCTAGAGTAATCAAATATATCGAAATTTCATAAAAGGGATTCGAAAATCGTGTCAACATTAATTGTACTCAACGAACGATATATTATTAGATAGCGAATGTGTTAAGCTTAATTCATCCACTAAAAGAGTCGAGAATGTAACTAAAAGGTTTTGTGTGAAAATATCCAAATCAGAAAAATGCAAAAACCGTCTTAACATCTCCCTTGTATTTTTGCTTACCACCGGGCACATTAGTATAATGATATGACTTGCTTATTCGTTTGTTACGCGTCGTGACTCTGAAAAAGCAGTCGTATCCCCGCCCTTACTCCCTACTTCCGTAACATATAAAACATTAATAGCTCTCCCAAGTATTATAATCTACATAGCAAAAACTAGTCGTGTCCCGCAGTTTCACACGCATCGAAATTTACATAGGCATTCACAGTTCGCCATTTCTCGGTATTCGTCGATGCCACGCGATACGACTTTCCCCACAGTAGATAAGGAACCGAAAGACAGGGATATAGGACTTTATTCTTGTTTTATAAAGAAGAATAGATATATCATTTCTATGTATTTTCGGTATTGTTTACTACTCATTGCTTTTACTATAGCCTATTTAGTTGCAGGTGGTAGAGCCATGCTGAAGCTATTACTGGTTTCAGCATGAATGGGTCGGCTCGCCCGGGGTAGTAACACCCGACCTACAGAAACACCGACGTGTAGTAACAGTGCTTGCATTGTTGCGTTGCGTTCGGTCAGTGAGAGCCCACTTCCTCTCTCCCCCTCCCCATACCCCAAACACAGTCTGGCAACGCACTTGCGACCCTTGCCGTTGATACTGTTTATGGACGGTGGTGATCACTTAACATCAGGTGACCCATCTGTTCGTTTGCCTTCTATAATATAAATTAAAAATATTGCACAAAATTGAACAGTTAATAGTTTAGTTGTTTTTCTCCCAGAAACTTGTACTCGAATATCTTTTAAACTATATACTTATATAATATAACGTGTTTTGAAGATCAAATGGAAATAAACATCTGCATCCGGCGGCTGCAGTGCGAGTTTTTTAGGCCGAAGATCACTAATTTTTTAGGGATGTAAATCTCAAAGAATAAATGAAAATGTTGCTGTAGTACAAATTAAATCACGCCCTACTGTGGGATACTAGTTGAACAAGTATACCAACCTTTTACGAATTATATAAAATTGACATCAAAATAGCAAAAGTAGCAGTACTACTGGCAGACATAACTTAAAACTAGGATTGCTGACTAACCCGTATTTTAATAATAAAATTAAAGTCTTTTATTTACAAACTGCACTGACAAAATGGAATGAGGAAAATTTTCTCTAGGCCTTGATTATTTAATGATTCATTAGAAATTGTACCTGACTTAAAACACTCAGTATGACCTCTAGAATTTAAAGACTATTTTCAAAAAATATGTTTCTTAAATAACAATTATTACAAATGGCTGGAACCGTTGAGAATACTTAGTTAAATAATGGCCTAGATCTAAGAAATCACAAATTAAATGCTTTAACCCAAATTTAAGAAAGAAAAAACAAATGAAGGTCGCGATGGGAACGTGTAAATAGGTCCCCCATCAGGAAGGATCCGGAAAAAATAAAAAAGAGGAAAAAGGACATGAAAAACAGAGAGCGCGGAGTCGTAGGTAGCCTTGCCTATAAATTGGCACCTCAGCAGCGGTGTCTCAGGCGAGAAAAACAGTGTCTGAGGATTCTCATGAGGATTCATTATTATTAGATATGGTTGCGATCCTTTCACGCTGTTTCTCAGCGAGTCACAAATCAATGTATTGAGTTACGTCAAATTCAAAAATGTCTTCTTTTTTGTCTCAATTACATTCTTATAGATTCTTTGAAAGCGTCCGCATACTCCGTACACGAAGGTGCTTCTGGCACATATTAATATTTGGAGCGCAGCCATTAAATTTATTTATAAAGGCCAACCAGGAAGAAAGAAAGAAGGAAGGAAAGAAAGAAAGAAAACCAACTAAAGAAATCTTAAGCTTAAAACTAGATTTAACTTTATGGTACAAGTAGCCTTAAGAGTACAACTTCGATACATTGCCAAGTTACCCAGGGACATCGCGGCGGGTCGATACACGTGGAGCCAGATTGTCTGAAGTATCTTATCTTTAAATCAGGTCTTATACGAGAACCATCCACCTTGTATATATAAAAAATAGGGACATATTTTCACAAAGAGCCAATTAATTCCTCACAAACCATAGTCTGTAATTACCCTAACTAATACGATAAATGCGTGAGTTTGTATGTATATATGTTATGTTTCCTACTCAACCGATCATCTTGAAACTTTGCATATAAGTTGTCAGGGGTACAGAAAAGGATTCCAGAGAGGTAGATCAAATCAAATCGCTAGCAGTAGCTAAATAGCTGGCATACTATATTGGGGTGTAAGGGGTGTCAAATAACATCTAAGACTGGAGACACCCAAGCCAACCTCACCTGCACCTGCACCTGCTGAGTAACGAACGAGGCAATGACGAAAGCGGGGTGGTAGGGTTTTACAGCCTGACTGGGTCGCAACCACCATGTATATGGCGAAAAAGCCCGTCATAGTGATTCACTTCTGCGGGTCGCGTTTCGGGATCAGCCTGTGCATATCCAGCTTTTCGCAGGCCGGCATGAAAGCGGCGACCGGCGATGGATAATATATCACTCGGTGGCCGCCATTGCTTTGGATTGTACTGAGCTTACCATCAGGCACAGTGCAGTTGTTTTGCCGTGCTATTATAAAAAAAAAACACCCATAAACATTCTTATCACACAAAGAGAATGCGGGATTCAAACCCGCGACATCTCCGCTTAATAGTAATTGACTGTTACTAAATCAAGAGGCTTGATTACGTTAAATTAATATAATAGGCATCTACTTATGCCTCACGAGATATATCGTGACGATATCTTAATAATGTTACACTACTTACGGAATCAAAAAAATCTGGATTAGGTCATCGCTGCAAACGAAAACAAAACAATAGCCAATTCGAACCGTTCCCGGTCACATTGCCACAATGTCTGTGTAAAGACAGTGCACAACGTTTGACAATACAGCCGCTTTGACACTTCAACCGTAGTTATGAACTTTCAAAGACAATCGTCGCCCGAACTCGCAAAGAGCGAAGTACAGTGACATACGACATTTGTCAACAACACGTTCCCGTTGTCGAAGCGTGTGTGCCGTTTGTGACTGTCGCGCGTACTGACGCTTATCGTAGGAGACTGCGCGCGCAGTACAGTCATGCAGAAAAATGTAAATGTTCCAAATTATTTCCGAGTACTTTTAATATTCTTTGTCTTGGTATATAGGACCATCATTACTCTATTAGATCGTTTTTTAACCGCGTGAAGCAAAAACACCCGTGGAGTCTCTTATGAGAATTACAACACGCTAATATCGTACGGTAGCGAACATAAAATACTGATAAGAGGATTTGTAATATGACAGTGGTAATTACATAGACTGCTCTGGAAAGTTCCATATAAACATGCTATCTATGACGATATCTCCATATTTTTCGAATGGTGTGGCATCATGTATTAAGTTAACCCAAACTTAACCAATAGATGATATGGTGAGTATTTGCAAGGTCATGGGACCTATATTTAAGCACTTAGCTTTAAACAGATATTCCTTTACCAATCGTGCAAGGTTATACGCCACTCTTTAAGAGGCTCATAAGGAAGTTACAAAAATGTATTCCAATTATATCAAAAGGCAATAGTCGGTCTAATTGCCCTCATACATTCTCTTTAATTACCTATATTGATACAAAAAAATGGATGCATTTTATTGACCGCGAATTTACAGTGATTGATCGCACTGGAAGTAAATATTTCGTTATTTGAAAACGCTCGGTTCACATATTAAAATTTGTTAAATCACATTATAAAATTTATTGAAAATTATCGATAGGTATTACTAGAACTTTAAAAACGAAAAAAAAAACGGATATTGCAAAGAGTTTTTATTTTATTTATAATTTTGAAGTGAAACTTCTTTAGGCGCATGAGGGTAAATTTTTTACAGATGTAACGTCACGCAGGTATGCAACTGAAGTGACGTCATTTGCAGTAAACGCAGATTAAATAAATAAAAAAACTTTTTATTCTTTTTTTTATTTTTTCTTGTTTGTATAAATATAAACAAGCCTTATAAATTAGTTCGCCAAAGAAGTTTCACTTCTGACATGTGTACTTTTTTGTACGCACGCACTTTTTTTTGTTTACCCCCTGTAAATATGGAACGCTTTACAGGGGGTACAAGGTACACTTTACATAACACACATATACTTATGCAAGATCACGTAGGAATGTAGAGATTATTAAGAGATAAAGGTAGTTTGAGAAAAATATAAAATTACACATGTGCTCTTAAAACTACAATATAACTGCAATAATACAGACTATGTATTTAAGCAATCAGCAAACGTACTTACGGACGTGGAATTGATAAATGCGATAATTAGATGCAGGTCACCGCGTAAATTGCTACCATTTGAGACTACCTGATTTAACTATAATTACCTACACTTAATTCCTTGGTAGGAAGGTCATATTTAATTACTTCTCAATGTCTCTTTTATACATTGAATATTTCATACAATACTGAATAAGTACCGGCAAGGAATTTACCCTCCCGCCTTGAAACCAAAATACACGTCGCACAAAAACTAAGGGAGAAAAAAGGAAATTTAAATTTTTACACGATATTTGATGGGATTTTTTTTTAGAAACAACAAACAGCTCGGAATTTTGTATTACAAATTTTCAGCCTTCTTTTTCGGGTTCCAAAGCCTTGGAAAAATGTTTTTTTTTTGGTTAAACGGCCATATAGACCAGATAGATTTTTTATTTAACTTCAATTCCTTTTTCTTTATTTTCCGCTACGTCCTTTTGTCGTGCCGATATCCTTTGTTAATTTAAAAATGGGACACTTTTGTGTTCAACTACCGATATCCCAGCAAGTAATGGTCGTACAGAAAAGTGGTGGTTATTTTGATAAAACAACTCTAACTTTGCAAATGATGGTAGGGAATGAAAGGATGGAAGGAAAGATAATAAGGATGGTAACTTTTAGGAATTCTTAAACCTCAATGTTCCCCCAATAAGCCTATAAATTTTCAGAACGATCTATTGAGTGGCATTTCAGGATTTTCAAAGTTTAAAAAAAGAGCAATATTTTAACTTTTAAACATTGTGCAATCTTCATGAAGGTAAAAATTGGTATTCCCTATTTTCTTAATTCTTGTGCGAAGAATATGTATAAAAAATACAATTTCATAGAAGTGGCCTCCCAGGAACGTTTCGGTTGTGAAATAAATTCCCAACTGAGGTTGGGATTGCTAGGGGTCTATAACATGAATTTCTTCAAGAAATAAGTAAACACGTTTACACGATACCACCCTCACGTGAAGTAACAGTGCTTGCATTGTTGCGTTTCGTTCGGTCAGCGAGAGCGTCAGAGGCCCACTTCCTCTCTACCCCTCCCAATCCCCTAAACACAGGCTGGCAACGCACTTGCGACTCCCTTTGTGTTGATACTGTTTATGGACGGTGGTGATCAATTAACATCAGGTGACCCAGCAGTTCGTGTGCCATAAAAATATGACATAAAATATGAGCTATGACATAAAAAAAAAACATGCCTGCAATGCTTCTTATGTTGCAAACGTTTACTGGCTACGATGGCCGCTTCCATCACATGAACGACACGCTTATCTATACATATAATAAGAACGGAAATCTAACGTGTCTGTACTCTTTAGATTTTAGTAAAAAAAATGGTAGAAGTGTCTAGGAATAAGTAATAAAATACATTTCAATCATTCTGTTTGTTTGTCCACGCATCACTGCTAAATTACGTTCATAAAAAAGCGTATCTTCGAGTAATATTTAGTCTTGGTTTCATTAAAATCGGTTCACTCTATCAAAAGTTATTGTAATTTTAATAACGACGCGACTTAAGTGCGAGAGAAAAGCTAGCTTATGCCCGTCCGCGCGGAATAGTCACTTTGGCCTAACGCTAACACGCAGCGGAAGCTCTCAAAAGAAAAAAAAAACACCAATTTTGAAACATTGGTGCTCCGCTCCTATTGGTCTAAGTGAGATGATTGTTAATGACTACGTCCGGTACCGCTATGACATACCCGAGAGGCGAGACTACAACGCCACCCGGGGAACCACTATTGACCTCCGATATCGCGCTATTGACTTTATCGGGGTGTTACTAATGACTTCGAACGCTATTGGTCGGCTATTCATAATTCACCCCGGTTGGTGGGAGTTCAGCATATAAAGGGCAAGATGTCACTGATCTGCGCGCACTCCTATGTGGAAGTTACTGTATGGCGAAGCTCTGCCCGGATAAATAGTGACAGTATCTACGATGTGTTTATTGCCATTCCCGACTGCATCGACTCTATACGTGATTAGTGTAACATGATATATAGCTGTAGCGTCCCTCGATAAATGAGCTATCTATCACTGAATTTTCCAAATCGCACCAGTAGTTCCTGAGATTAGCGCGTTCAACCAAACAAAGAAACAAATCCTGCAGCTTTATAATATTAGTATAGATTAGACTGAATACATCGAGATGACTTTATTAGCCACTATTTTGTACATCAGGTTCGACGCGAGGTAGTCCCGTGAAGCTGTTATGACATTGCTAGATCAATAGCGTAGTCAGATTGAGAAAAAAAAAGTGCGTACGTACAAAGTACACATGTCAGAAGTGAAACTTCTTTGGCGAATTAATTTATAATTCTCGTTTATATTTATACAAATCTAAAACATCAGAAAAATAGAAGAAAAAAAATTGATGAAAAATCTGCGTTTACTGCAAATGACGTCACTTCCGTTGCATACCTGCGTGACGTTACATGTGGAAAAATTTTACCCTCATACGCCTAAAGAAGCTTCACTTCAAAAAGGTACCACGCGGGCGAAATCGCGGGCACAGCTATAATCCTAACTGATATTATAAATAGGGAATTGTCGTTTGTTTATTTATTACGCTTTCACGTCTTAACTACTGAACCGATTATCATCAACCAGAATCAGAAACAGCAAGCAATAGGTAGTGAGTATATGTGAAAAATACATGTTTAGTGAAATATAAGACTCATTGGCTGATATTAAAAAAGTTGTTATATTTAATTTACGCGACGAAAAAGGTTTTATTTCTCCATGAGTTAAGTTCGCATAAAATTAAAACGCATCATTCATTAATACATAGCAACATTTTCCCGCTTAACACGAATGTTATGTGTGCGTATTATGTTATGCACGCATATGTATATTATGTTATGCATGCATTACACGAAGATTAGTGACTCAATTCTCGCACGCTTTCAAACAATTCGATGGACGATTATATGGAATGTTAATTGCCAATTTTAGATGGCCGGTATCATGGGTTATATATCCACTAATAAAACGGGATGGTAGTGTTTTGAACCTGACTGGTTCAGACTACCTTGATTAGTTTAGTTAGCTTGGTTAACTTAGACCAGGGATGCACAGACTGTTTGGGACTAGGGGCCACTCTGACAAGCTAAGAGTTAAAGACAGACCGCTATAAATTAAAACAACTGCAGCATAGCCTCGGTGCTTTTAAACTTCGCTATTCTTACAGGCCGCAGTCTGTGCACCCCTGGCTTAGAAGGACTCCCGATGAACGGTGAACACGGGTATTTTCGTCGCCCTGGCAGTTAATGTCTCATCGCGTTTGTGTTCAATGCACCTCCACCGGCTCCTCAGAAGGTGTCTCCAATATCGACCCCTCAGACCAAGTGACGTAAGTCTCCTTATAAGAGGCCTACATATATGCCGGGTCAAGCGGATAAAATGCCTACATAGTTCCCGCTCCTCAGCCAAAAAGGGGTGTGTAAAGAACACCGTAGTGTTCTAGCCCGTACGGGTCGGACATAATCCACCGTACGCTGCCTGGTAGCAATATGGGATTTCCTCATGTAAAAAATAGACTTGCGATGTTGCATTCAAGGCAACAGATCGAACCAAGGTTCGGCCACTTTGGCCTTGAGCTTGTATAGCTGCGCGCTTTAAGCGCCTACTCAAAATGCCTTATGAAATTGTGCAAACCCGTCAGCTCAATAGTGGCTAGAAAGTTCGAAAAAAAAAACTTGCAAGTTAGCAATTATCAACGATCAGCAACGAATCGCAAATGTCTCATTGGATGCCTTTGTTATTAGATTTTACCATGCTCACCGCAAGGCATAATGCCATTAGTTTATCTAAATATATAAAAATCCAGTGGATGTTTGTTAACAATGTACTCCGAAACTACTCAACCGAACATCATGAAAATAGGCATTTATGTATAATTTAGTCGAATTAATTTCGATTAATGTGCTCAAATTTTTTTTATTACAAATTAAATAATTCTCAATGTTGATTATTATAATTAATTGTAAGTTCCATCAGTCTCGAACAGATGGCGCTTTAAACTAGTTTGTTGACAGAAAACTGTAGGAGCGACTGTTATAGATATGTTATAAATGGTACCATGTTTTAATTTTGAGCTTCTTTTTTTTATTTCAATACGTTATGACTGAGCCACAGCAACGCGTGGCCGGGTCAGCTAGTGGTATTATAAAAAAACGTATAATTGATTTACTTGTGAACGCGAAGGCCCAATCTATTATTCCGTGATTGAGCCTACAACCTATCATGTTCGTGGTAACTCCGAGTGTCTGAATTATTAATTTATTACTTTTCGTGTGGGTCGCACGTGTCCCATCTTGCATTTGTGTAGGAGCTTACGGGTCAGCGGCTGTTTAAAAATGATGTAATATCGTTCCTGTTTTTATATTTATTAGTTTCTTTAATAATTGATTAAAGGCTACATCGCTTCTTTTTTTATTGTAGCACGGCAAAATGACTGCATGGTAAGCACAGTACAATCCAAAAACAACGGCGACCACCGAGTGACACACAATTCATCGCCGGTCGCCGCTGTAATGCCGGCCTGCGAAAAAGCTGGATATGCACAGGCTCATCCCGAAACGCGACCCGCAAAAGCGAATCACTATGACGGGCTTTTACGCTATATACATGGTGGTTGCGACCCAGTTAGGCTGTAAAACCCTACCGCTTTCGCCATTGCCTCGTTCGATATTCAGTAGGGTGCACCACGTGCAGGTGAGGTTGGCTTGGATGTCTCAAGTCTTAGATGTTATTTGACACCCCTTACACACTTCTCAATACTCAAACTTAAAAGTAAGACATTTGTACTACTTTTAACGAACTTATTGTAGTTATACTTCTATTGGCGCGTTAGGGAAAAATGATGAGAGTTACTTTTTACGATGCGCGCGCACACCGTCACGAAAAACCGACACTCATTCAACCGACAAACATTTTGTTTCTTTGCATTTCTTGGTATTAAAACTTTCAATGTATTAAATACCTTTTTCCACTGTTAGTGTCATGTTTTTTACGAACGTAGAATAAGGCGAAAGATAAAATTTTTGAAAAGATTTTTATCTGGTTACCCCAGAGAAATATAACTTCTAACGCGTGTTCATAAGTACACACACACTTTTTTTAAGAAAGTTTGAGATAATATTACAGTCAAAACCGTTTATGGCGACATCGTTTAGAACAATATACGGGTTATATTAACCCAGAACAAAGGCCCCCACTGTGTGCAATATCTCGAAAACATCACCGGTTGTTACGACTAAATATGAGTAGTCCCTTCGATGTCGTTATAACTGATTTTGACTGTATACAGTTTGCTTAAAATTGTCGTTTTAACTCGCATCAAAACATTCTCAACTCCGTCGTAAACTTTATAGGTAATGTAGCAAATTCCCGCTGCTTATCATTACATAGTATAAAACAAAGTCCTCTACCGCGTCTGTCTGTCTGTCTGTTCGCGATAACCTCAAAAACTACCGAACGGATTTTCGGTTTTCAGCAATGGATAGAGAGATTCATGAGGAACGTTTTAGTATATAATTTGTTAAGGATTTTTTTATAATCAGGGCGGGACAACGTCTGCCGGGCCCGCTAGTATATAAATATATAAAATAATAACCGATTTCATACAATCTTTAAATCCCTTTGTCACTCTCTCCAGGAGTTAAATTTCGGAAAACCCCTTCGTAGTACTGTAGGTAAGCACCTACATTGTAAAAGCAACACGCATACAAAACCGTGACGACTCTAGCCCCAATAGTCTGGGTCGTGCGTTAAATATGTAAAACGCTAGGTAGTTATCCTTTATGGCTTACTAGATATAGAAAATACCATTTTAGCGATATATACAGCGTAATATATTAGTAGAGTTTGAAGACTTATCTCTTTGAAATAATCGTGCATATAAAACTATTAGCGTGGGCGCCAAGACATATCTAGTGTAATGCTCTTTAACTGATTTGGCACTGACAATGACAACCATAGCCATGTCAATTTGCAATAGCAATGGAATAATTTATTATACTTTAAACAGTCATGTGAATGGAAACTCACTAAACGTAGTAGGAAATTTGACACACTGGCCCAAAAGAAACTGTAAGGGCGTTTGTAAAGGTTTGGAAGGGGTGTAAGGGGTGTCGAATAACATAATACTTGAGACACCCAAGTCAACCTCATCTGTACGTGGTGCACCCCCTGCTGAATAACGAACGAGGCAATGGCGAAAGCGGGGTGGTAGGGTTTTACAGCCTGACTGGGTCGCAACCACTATGCATATGGCGAAAAAGCCCGCCATAGTGACTCCCTTCTGCAGGTCGCGTTTCGGGATCAGCCTGTGCATATCCAGCTTTTCACAGGCTGACATGACAGCGGCGACCGGCGATGGATAGTGTGTCACTCAGTGGTCGCCATTGTTTTTGGATTGTACTGTGCTTACCATCAGGAATAGTGCAGTCATTTTGGCGTGCTACAATAAAAAAAGGAAGGACAAAACGAAGTGGAGAAAGTTCAGAAGGCTGGCCCCATTACCATATGGATCACCCAAATAATCAAAATAAGAGAGAATACTTCATAATCAAGATAGAACTGAAACTATACGATGAATTACGTTGAATCATTTTGACAATGTTTGTACCTGCAGCTTCAATATAGGAATTACACTATAATTTATAAGCTTGTAGCTACCGAGTATGTCATCCTCTTTGGCAGGCTGAAACTTTTGCATATATTGTAAATAGAACGTTGTTCAAACAAATGAACGATCGCGTCACTATAAATACTTTAAATGGTCATATAAACAGTCTATTTTACGCACTCCCGAGTATTATTATAACGCTGTCCGTGTCAGTCTAGAATCTTCTAGTAGTGAGCCGAAGCTCCTACAAGCTAAATATTAACATTAAAAATATATAGATGTATGCAAGCTATAACATATACTTCCTAGCTCTACTCAACATATCTATAGATATAATAAGAATGTAAATCTAAGTTGCCTGTACTTCGGTGTACCTCATAGAGTTTTGTCAAAAAAATTATTGCAGGTGTCTAGGGATAAGTAGTCGATGGTGGTAGAGCCACGCTGAAACTATTACTGGTTTTAGCATGAATGGGTCGGCACGTCCGGGGTAGTACCACCCTCTCACAGAAAACCGACGTGAAGTAACAGTGCTTGCATTGTTGCGTTTCGTTCGGTCAGTGAGAGCGCCGGAGGCCCACCTCCCCTCCCCTCTCCTCTCCCTCCCCTAACCCTTCCCCCCAAAGGGTGGCAACGCACTTGCGACTCCTCTGGTGTTGTTAGTGTCCATGGACGGTGGTGATCACTTAACATCAGGTGACCCACCTGTTCGTTTGCCACCTATGACATAAGAAAAAAAGTAATAAAAAATACATTTCAATCATTTTTAGAAATGTCTGTCTGTCTATCTATCTGTTTGTTTGGACACGAATCACCGCTAAAGTACTGCGTCCACGCTAAAACCTCATAAATAAAACCGTAAAGCATATTCTCGAGTAACATTTAGTCTTGACTTCATTAAAATCGGTTCACTCTATCAAAATGTATTGTAATTTTAATGACGACGCGACTTAAGTACGTGAGAAAAGTAGATAATTAAATGGACTTAATACATTCAGAGGATTTTACTAATTAATGTTTTTTTTACATTGGGATCCACGCGGGCGGAGTCGCGGGTACAGCTAGTAAATAATAAAATCACATCTTATCCTTTGCGAAAGATGACGTACTGCTTGTAATATCAAACTAAAGAATAAACCTAACTGCATTTTTAACCTTCGCTTACTTTAAAACGGCTTTTTGGATTTATTTAGGCGATTTCATTGACATATCATCATATATTTAATACGTGAAGTCTAAACCTTGTATCCCTTTTTGAGAGAAATGCGCGAACGGATGAACGTGAAATTTGGCATAGTTAAAGTTTATATGGAGGAGAAGTGCAGAAAGCTATTTATTTTATATAAAATACATTAGAAGTACATTAAATTAATTAAAATATGCATTACTCACACTACCTCTTCAATTTTACACAACATATACACACAAGTAAATAAAAAAGACATTTTGACATCTGTCAATAAAGGACTTCAAAAAAGCTTGTGAAGGAGGTTGCTATGCTCGACTGTACGAGTATGTATTATTTACTCTTACGTTCCAATTACCCTTTTTTATTCTACATTCAACAATGATATTATAACATACAACTATTATTATAATAACTGAGTAACCACGATAAAAACCTTTGATTATAGAAGTAAGTTGACAAAAGAACCCTAATAAAGTTCAAACTTTAAAAAAATCAATGAACTATGGTCGAATGTCGATCACTGGGCACCCACTAGTCAATATAAATAGAAAACCATAAAAAATGTAAATGTTGACGGCAGATTGAAAGCGAATCCTTTATTGAAAATAAACAGTTTATTTTGCTTTTAAAGCTAAAATGATAAGTGCATTATTACAAATAGCTGGTACATCGTTCCAACATTTATTTGTCGCGTATCTAAAGGTACCACCAAAAACTGAACTCTTTGGACCAAAAGCGAATACTCTTTGGACATCGCCGAAACAAGTTAAAAAGGAAACTAAACTTACCCTAATGTACTTTTCTAAGTCCGGTGGGATATTTTCTGTTAAATCACACAGATTCCTTTGGCTGTCTCCTTTGTCTTCCTTTGCTTTGACTTCATCTCTTTGGCAAGTTTCAGCTTCTTCAGTAATTTTCACCTCTTCCGTAACATTAACTTGCTCTGCATCATTACGAGAATCTTGAGGCTGCAAAATACTTAAATTAAGTCCAAATGGATAACTGCTAATTGGCGAAAACGTTGCAAGTTCTTTAATTACCTTCCTTGATCGTAATTTAACGAGACAAATTAATGCTTAAGCAGATTTAAAAAATAATACTAGATATGTATAAGTAACTTCTCCAGACAATACCGAACGAGTATGTTGACGCGGCGTTCAGTATCAAGAATGAAGTTATCTAATAACCACCTCTCTAGGAAGTTAAATATCTCAGCTTGAACCCTTGCTGGGGATAACTGGAACGCTCATATCATAATAGTATTATGAAAAAACAAAATGGAGCCTGCTTTCGTAATTGTTACACGGGTATTTACCAAATGTTTTACAATTGAAAGAAGTTTCAATTTTTATAAACAAAATAATGAACTATTTAAAGGTACTGTTGTTAGCTCTCCACCTGAGTGAGTAACCACAACGATTAACAGATATCCACTCGAGTTACTAAACCTGTAATATTGCGTTATCTTTATTTCATTTTCTAATTCATTATAATAACAGAGTGGAGTAACATCTTTGGGAAGAACGTGGGACAATGTTTAGAAAAATTATAAGAAATCATATTTTAATCGTAAGTTGTTCTCAAGCATACGTTCATTAAGGTAACACACTAATTGAAATTGATTAATGTGGTAAAAACTCAGAATAATGTAATTTAAACGATGTTCTCTTTTGAATTTTTAAATTGATTATAGTATGAATTAGTTAAATTTCATAACTTGTAAATTGATATGAAAGAAGAAAGAAAATGTCTTTATTGCTGGATAACATCAAAACAACAAGATGAACATATACATAGCTTATTTGAATATCCAACAAAGGCACCTCCATTCAGCAAAGTGCTGCAGCATAACTAGGGTGGTACTGCAGCGCTGATTTTCAATGGAGACCCTAAGTAATGTACGGACGTGTAGTCGGTGTATTGACAATAAATATAACATAACTTATACATGTAAACAGCAAACCACAACAAAATGTAAACATCGAAAAAAAAAAGATACAAATATTACAAATGTGCCTGTCCAAAAAGCTATTCACTACCTTGGTTGCACAATGACCACCATAAGCCTGAGAATATTATTATGATATTATTATCATTAGTCTCTCATTCACATCTGTTGGCACTCCGAATAATAACTATCTAATTATTTATACAGTTTATTAATTCATCAAACATATGATGGGCTGCACAATCACAATACAAAATGTCAATATTAGATGTACACAGGCCCCTAAACTGCGCGTCGCTAGTCTGACGCAAGCCGCGTAAGCGCGATACGATCGGTCACGCTCACTAGCATGTCATGAGGCGAAATTATAAACGTATCTCCAAAATGTATGTGCCAAAATTACCGCTTAACGCGCCTAAATATATATTCACTTCAAAAACAAGCTACTCATTCGGGTACAATACCGCAATACTATCTGGTATATGGTGAATTTGCAAGGAAAACCAAATGTGTTACTACAATGACCAAGAAGAAAGAAAGAAATTATTTATTAATAATGCACGATGCAATACAACAAAAGCTAATGTAGACAAAAACTCCGCTTCTCGGCATTGTGATGGGTGTTCAACCCCATGTATCAGGCAACAGCCCAAGCCGAGGTGTGCCGTGCACCCTTAAGCATATTGTCAAATAAAATCGGCTGAGTGCCTTAAGCGCTCGCCTTAGTAGTCAGGTGAAGCTGTTAAGACATTGCTAGGTCAATAGCATAGTCAGTTCGAAAAAAAAAGCGCCTCTCTATCGCCTGTTCCACGCTCTTGCTTGCACGCTCGGCTCAGGTGGAACGTGACAATGACTCATGCTTTTTCGTGCGTGCAGCCGGCGTTCTTCGATTTATAAGACGTTCTCACGTCAAAAGTATTTGAAAAAAAAAACAAATGTAACACACAGTTCACGTGAAACCCTATTCACGAGAAAGAAGTATAATAAATAATAATATATAATAACTGTAGCTATTTGAACCTAGATCTTGCCCTAATTTTTTATTAGAAACACTATGTAAAGTTCATATTGCTTATCGCTTGAAATTATCAAGATGTAAGAGTTAAAATAAACACGCACTCTTAGTATTTACAAATGCGTAAATCGCGATGGAGTTTCGGAGTTTATTTTAATATATAAACCTTCGTACAATGACCCCGTTGACATAGTATTAGACCAAAGAAAAAGTCCTTAGATTGATCAGTTAGCTTTAAAAACTAGAACAATGAACTTTGTATCCAATCAATATGCTCGCGTTACGTGCTTACTGAAATAAAAAATTTCGCCTTTAAGTTCTTACGGCCACGTAGATAGTAGGATGTCAGTTATTGGCAAAGTTGGCTTTTTTGACTTGGGTATCATTCAAATCGTTAGTTTATAGACTAGAAACATTTCAGAAAAAAAAACCAAACCATTTAACCGTAAATTAAACAAACTATACTGCAATATCCTTACATAACAACATCGACATATTTTTTGATGCATTTGGATCATTCAAGCGGCACTTGCTTAAAAACATAACTCGATGGTGTACTTGTAAAAATGTATCTAATCTATATAGTTCCTAATTAGAATTAGTTTTTATTTTTTGTCATCTATTAATGTCATCCATGCCT
This sequence comes from Antheraea pernyi, assembly GCA_015888305.1. Classification (NCBI taxonomy): domain Eukaryota; kingdom Metazoa; phylum Arthropoda; class Insecta; order Lepidoptera; family Saturniidae; genus Antheraea; species Antheraea pernyi. The sequence goes on along the minus strand of MU158781.1, from coordinate 383,959 downwards.
TTGATTGTAATTATTTATTACACTGTAATTTTATGTTGTAATTGACCATATATGATTTTATCCAAGTGTAATATTTATGTTGGTGTGCTAAATACATAAAAAATAAATTAATTTCAAAAACACAGGCGTTTCTAGACTGATGTGATGGTAACTGCTAATAGAGACAACTCTTAATTTTACTGTATTTATTCAAAATCAAAAATTCTTTATTCAAGTTAAGCCCTGAGAAGGCACTTAATATGAACGTCAAAACTACCACAAACAACCAAGTCATCGAGAAGAATCGGCAGGCAAGAAACACAATCTGGTTTATCTTTTCATCACACACTAGCTCCTGCCCGCGACTTCGTCCGCGTGGAATAGTTTCTTTCAGCTAACGTTAACACGCAGCGGCAACTCTCAAAAGGAAAAAATCCAGATTTTGAAACATTCCTCATGGGTGTTCCGCTCCTATCGACGTTAGCGTGATGATAGCGTCTACGCTAATCTCAGGAACTGATGGTCCGATTTGAAAAATTATTTGAGTGTTATATAGCTCATTTATCGAGGACGGTTATAGGCTATATATCATCACGCTAAGACCAATAGGAGCGGAGCACCGATGAAAAATATTTCAAAATCGGGGTTATTTCCTCTTGAGAGCTTCCGCTGCATGTTAGCTTTAGCCCAAAGTAACTATTCCACGCGAACGAAGTCGCGGGCTGAAGCTATTATTAGTATAGATTACTACTTTTCTCTAGTACTTAACTCGAGCCGTCATTAAAATTAAAATGTATTTTGTTGTGTATTCAGAGATTATTTTATACGTTAACATAGCACAACATATTTTATAAACATATACAGTTACGTTCGTTTTTGATGGATGCACAGAGAGAGGGGTCATTCATACTTGAACTTACTATCTGGCAAATCGGTAATGTGCTTTGGGACTTTGTTATAAAATCTAACACAATTACCTAAAAGACTGTTATTGGTGTTACATGGTACATTGGTGTTAATTGGTGAAACATGGAGTATAGAGTATTTCCAGACATATTACAGTAGTAAAATATTAATAAGTTTAGCCTAAATAACTTCAAGTAATAAAGCCAAAGGCACTTAACGTAACAATACAGTTATATTATCTTTACACTCAATAAATTTGGCACTGAAACAACTAAGTGTTACAATAGCTTACATAATTTAATATTATTACATACGCATTATGGAATACACTTCACGCATCATGAATATTGAGTTTACTGGCAGCACAGAAGTTTAAATTTAAAAATAATGTCAATTGTTTAATACCTAATTATGTTAAGTGGGCGCCCAGTGGTCGACATTCGACCATAGTTCATTGAATTTTTAAAGTTTGAACTTTATTGGGGTTCTTTTATCAATGGCATCGACTTCAAATATATAATTAGGTAGTTCAAATGTCAATATTTTTTATTTAATTCGGTTAATTTCATAATTACGTTATTTTTCGCTTTTTAGTGCATAATAAGTTTATTTTCTTGTAAAAAAAAAATTTGTCCCCATTTTTAGTGTTCATAAATATATCTGGTTTGTAATGGGTATAATAAATCGGTTCCAATTTCACGAAAATACGTAGAGACGATGTGGGTGAAAGTCAAATCAACGATATTTCACCCCCTTAAGGGTTAAATATTTTCTTCAAATTTATATGAGATCACTGCAGAATATAACTAATTCAAATAAAAAAAGAATCATTAAAATCGGTTAATAATTTGCGGAGATATCGATTAACATACATTAAAAAAATACATACTACCGAACGTAGTAACCTCCTTCTTTGTCGAAGTCGGTTAAAAATACATACAGTCGAGCATAGCAACCTCCTTCGCAACCTTTTTTGAAGTTCGTTATTGACGGATATCAAAATGTATTTTTTATTTACATGTGTATATTGTAATTATGTGTGTGTATTATATGTTGTGAAAAATTGAAGCAGTAGCAGTAATATACATTTTTTTGGGCTATGTGGCAAACGAACTGGTGGGTCACCTGCTGTTAAGTGATCACCACCATCCATGGACACTACAACCAGAAAATTGAATTTTTGAATTTCTTCTTCTTCTTCTTTTTATTATTAACAGTACAACGTAACCCTTTAACTTTACCAACAATGTTTAGTCACTAATACCAGAATTCCCTAGAAACACTACCATCGAAGAGTAATGGTGCCCGAGTTTTTGGCAATTGCCAAGAAATTAACTAAATACACCATATCCATCCAAAGGTTGCCTGGAAGAGATTGCTATTAGCAATAAGGCCACCCTTTGTACTAATAACCTAATTTGAAATGTTTCATAATATATGTGTATAATTCGTGTACAATAAAGATTAAATAAATAAGTGAAATATATAAATATAACTAAAGATAATATGACTTTTAATATGGACTGATAAGCTTAGCAGTTAAACCCACCAGTGATATACTGGTATTTTAGTTCAGTACTGTAATAACAATGGGAATTATTTATAAAGTCATTTGTTATAAGGAAATATTTAAAAAAAATTGAACTGTCTCAGGACTCCTGGCAGATGTGAAACACATGTGTAACATAGTAAACCACACTGTATACACTATAGGTATGCGAGCTTAGTACGCCAAGAGAGATTGCACACAGTTGCTTCTGCATTGCATCACGTCGCCACGTATCACACACTCGCCACGCCAACAATCAGGTTTACCCTCGTCTATAGATGTGTAGGAGCTTCGGGCTCACTACTATAAGATTCTAGACTGACAGGGACAGCGTAATAATAATACTCGGAGTGCGTGAAATAGACTGATTATTAATATAAGTTATATATAGAGACGTGATCATTCATTTGTTTGAATTGAACGACTTCTATTTACAATATATACAAAAGTTTTAGCTAGTCTGCCAAAGAGGATGACATACTCGGTAGCTAGAGATGTTTCACATCAAAATATCAAACATAAAACCCTTCATAAGAAATGTTATCAGTTTACAGAAGGCTTCGACGAAATCTTTCTATTGCGAAACTTCTACGAATAACATTTGAAATCTTAAACAGCTATCTTGCTTCTGTTAATATTATTATTTATTACACCATTGTCAATTTAATTCACAATAACATAAGAGGTGCCTGTCTAAGATCTCAGATTTCTTACTTCGATGTTTCAGGAATTACAAGAATTAGACTAACATCAAAAATTATTGGTTTCAGCATGAATGAGTCGGCTCGTCTGGGGTACTACCACCCTCTCACAGAACACCGACGTGAAGTAACAGTGCTTGCATTGTTGCGTTTTGTTCGGTCAGTGAGAGCGCCGGAGGCCCACCTCCCCACCCCTCTCCTCTCCCTCCCCTAACCATTCCCCCAGAGGGTGGCAACGCACTTGCGACTCCTCTGGTGTTGTTAGTGTCCATGGACGGTGGTGTTCACTGAACAGCAGGTGACCCACCTGTTTGTTTGCAACCTATGATATAAAAAAAAAAGACCAGTATATCACTGATGGGTTTTAACTGCTAAGCTTATCAGACCGTTTTGAAAGACATATGCCTGGTTTCTGAAGTACTCGGTCAAGCTATCATTAGTTAATGGCTCAATAAAGTTATCCATAAGATAAACTGTCAATGCGTTTCTCAGTATACAAGGAGTTGTTAAATAACTATAAAACTCAAAACTAGTTCCTTGATGTTCACTAGATGGCTCTTTTAAAGAAATTGTTGTAGTTACGTTAAAAATTTATTTTATTAATCTAATTCTTACCTTATAGTAGTAATATTATGATTAAAAAATACTTTGGTATTTAGTAGATGGTTTAATTTAATTATATAATTATTTACTTGTAAAGGGGTGTAAGGGATGTCAAATAACATCTAAGATTTGAGACATCCAAGCCAACCTCAACTGCACCCTGCTGAATAACGAACGAGGCAATGGTGAAAGCAGGGTGGTAGGGTTTTACTGCTTGACTGGGTCGCAACCACCATGGGCGAAAAAGCCCATCATAGTGATTCGCTTTTGAGGGTCATGTTTCGGGATCAGCCTGTGCATATCCAGCTTTTTGCAGGCCGGCATGACAGCGGCGACCGGCGATGGATAATAGTGTGTCACTTAGTGGTCGCCATTGTTTTTGGATTGTACTGTGTTTAGCATCAGGCACAGTACAGTCATTTTACTGTGTTACTATAAAAAAAAAACTTATAAATTTAACTATTTTAGATACAAAACTTTTCAATTCCTTGGTTGTTCATCATTGACATGTCATTGTCAAGATATTAAAACTATTTAAAATGTTATAAAACTTATCGAATAGATAAACTTCCAGATTGGCCAGTTAAGTTTAAAGGAAGCTGGTTTATTGTATGATTGTGTGTTCAGAAACCCAATTTGACAAGTTATTGAACCGTTAACACTATTGGACAGATAAATGTGTCTCAGAAACGGGGTAATATAACTTTTAGTTAGTTATATTTATGTGATCACAAATATACAGAGATAATAAAAACACAAAGGTTGTTTGAATCTACTAAGGCTTATTATTGTACATTCTGGAATGGATTTTACCTATAATCTTACTATATACAAGAAACAATACAACAATGGTGGTAGGTGGATGGTGGCTCGGCTCGCCCGGGGTAGTACCACCCTCTCATAGAAACCCGAAATGAAGTAACAGTGCTTGCATTGTTGCGTTTCGTTCGGTCAGTAAGAGCGTCTGGAGGCCCACCTCTCCTCCGCTCTTCTCCTTTCCCTCTCCCGCCCCTAATCCCTTCCCCCAAACGGTGGCAATGCACTTGCAACTCCTCTGGTGTTATTAGTGTCCATGGACAGTGGTGATCACTTAACAGCAGGTGACCCACCTGTTCGTTTGCCACTTATGACATAAAAAAAAAGACAAAACAGCAGCAACCTTAAGATTCTCTAAAACGAGTGTTGTAGAATGGGTTACCCAGCACAGTCTCCCCTCAGGACTATGAGCTGGGGCACCTCGAAAAGTGAGTGATACACTCTCAACGTCGGCAAAACAAGAGTGATGATACATCTGGTGTTACAATTATTCATAGGTGATAGTAACAATTTACCGTTTTGTCTGTTTATTAGCCTTTAGCATAAAAAAGACTTAAACCCATTTAATAACATTAAAACGAGAATAAATACTAATTTTTATTATTGTATAACATACAAGAAAAAGTAATTTATAGTTTTTCAGGTATTAAAAGTTTATTCATTACTTTGAAGTATATATATATATATATCTATTGCTGAATAATGCGTGAAAATCTGTTTAGTCGTTTTTGAGTTTATCGCGAAAAGACAGACAGACAGACGCGGCAGAGGACTTTGTTTTATACTATGTAATGATTTGGGAATGCATTTCATTGAATAAAGCAAGCCAATTATTTTATTTGGACAATATAGTGTATAATGCAAGTACTACTATACAATAACCGACAAAATTAAACACTAGATGTATACGTACCTTCGAGCAATAGCACCACATTAATTTTACAGAAATAATTACTACCATAAACACATAATAAGAAATATATTGTAATACTTTAAAAATTACTTAACTCTGTATAAAACTAGAACGGTGTAATACCACATATTCAATCTGTTCATAGTTACCTAACACTTTTTAGTACGCTGACATAAAATCAATACTGTTTCTCTTACCGGTACAGCAACAGGTGTAACTGTCATATTTCTACATGAAACTCACCTTATTTTTGGGAGAAGCTTCACTAAGACCGAGTCGAGTTTTCTCTTTCTCAATCTCACGTCTCTTTTCAGAGATCAGCATTTCTAAATCAACTGTTGATAGCATTTCGTTGTGCTCGAACTTTTATTTGATAAGCGCGGGAAAATAATTATGAAACTTCTAAATTAACATACGTAGTAAATCTATACTTACTATACCCTGTTACAACAACAATAATAATTAATAAATAATTCATTTAATCAACTTATTTAAACAAATAAGAAATTGCATAAAATTTCGGTTTAAATACAAATTTCAAACTATCGAAGTTTTGATTGTTTTGACACAAAAAGTTAAATTTTAATACAGGGTAAAAATATTCACTGTGTTGCTAGGTTAAAAATCTAAAATATATTTTTAGATATATAGTTAGGTATTTATAAAAGTGTATATATGATCCAGTCATATAAGCTAAAACAAAATTTCAACCTCGGAATGAGAGATAAATAAGCTGTAAACTCCTATAAAGCTTCATTTTGTGAATCTGAAGGTTGTCTCAAAAGTCACATGAATACTTGTGTCCACTATTTAAGATACTCAAGATGAAAGTCACTAAAATCAATTGTTTGCAAATAACTCGTGTTTCATGGGTTATAGCCATATACATTTATAACGACTGTTGTGTAGAAGATTTTTTTATACATTGAACATATATTTATTTTTGAGATAGATTGCGGAAAGCTTGCAACGCTTACGTATTAACAGCATAATGCAAGGTCAAGCGTTAGTCCCAATAAATAAAACACATAGTCCGGTCAATTTAGACATTCGAAGTTACATAAAGTCCCAACAAGCTGAATTTCTGGGAAGTTGTTCAAAACTTAATTACAAACAATGTCTAGAAGTTCCCCATCATTCCCCTGTAAGGAAAAAATTTAATTCAAGGTCAAAGGTCAAAAAAATGAGTTTTTCGCGATTTTCAGCAAAACTGTAAGTTTTATCATAAAAGTACCTCAGACAAAAATTGTAGATCATAAAATTATCTATAAAAAATGTATTAATACTTTTTTTCTTACGAGCCACCGTTTCTGAGGTATAACGATTCTAAAAGTTATAAAAGTTGTTATCGTCATAATATGCACACGATTCCACGCCACCTATGAGGTAGTGTACTTAGCACGTTTTTTTTAACGCGGTTTCCCCAGTAGGCCTACTCCACGGGTCAGTTGTGATCCTGTTTAATGTAAAACTATTGCAAAATAACGGAAATTTTCAAAGATTGGGAAAGATAAAAGCGATGTAAATGAAAAAAAAGTGTTGAAGTTTATTCGTCTTATTCGTAAGTTTCAAATTCTTGTTCTTCTTCTTCTTGATCTTCTTCTTGTTCTTCTTCTCCTGCTTCTTCTTCATCTTCATTTTGGATGCAAGTAAATTGCGTCAATAGCGATGTATCGCATGATACGTCGTCGGAGTCAAACGAATCCTCCATTGTTTGTGATTCAATATTAGAGCACGACCGGCCTTGACAATTTGTGCATGCCAAAGAACAAGACAGTCCGACTTTTTTGCAACCACATTTAGCACTGCATCCCTTTTTGCAGTTGCAAAAAATAGTGTTCAGCAGTTTTTCCGGCGCAGGTGGAAGTAAAGTTTGAACTGGCTCTAATATATTGTTGACCAACTTCCAACCCCAGTCTGTAGGGTCTAGCTGATAACCAAGCCACACTTGAACTTGGTAATATACTCGAAGAAGATGTTGGTGAGCAGCAACTGAGGTTGGAGGAAGACAAGCTAATTGAACTTGTTTTTTATTTTTAGTATTTTTAACGAAACATGCATATCGATGTTTATCTAAACAGGTAGTTTTTTTAGGAGCTCCGTACATAGAAAGAAGAAAGCGGATGCCGTTGGTAATAACTTCTTGTTGAGTTGAATCACTTTTTTTAAAAACTTCAGCACATTGAATTAAATCTTGTTTTTCAAACATTTTGAAAACTGCTGTTTTACCCCTCCTGTTTCTTTTTACCTGATATTCTTGTAGTTAAAACTTATGTATATTTTATATTGTAAGTATAAGTTACAATGACCGATAGAAAAATATTTAAACATATTATATATATATATATATTATATAAAATTTTACAACTCTAGATGTATATACGTGGCGTACTCATGCATATTATGACGATAACAACTTTTATAATTTTTAGAATCGTTATATCTCAGAAACGGTGGCTCGTAAGAAAAAAAGTATTAATACATTTTTTATAGATAATTTTATGATCTACAATTTTTTTCTGAAGTACTTTTATGATAAAACTTACCGTTTTGCTGAAAATCGGGAAAAACTCATTTTTTTGACCTTTGACCTTGAATTAAATTTTTTTCTTACAGGGGAATGATGGGGAACTTCTAGACATTGTTTATAATTATGTTTTGAACAACTTCACAAAAATTCAGCTTGTTGGGACTTTATGTAACTTCACTCTCATTTTTTGATCTAAATTGACCGGACTAACAGTATAAAGCCTATGTATCTTGAAATAATGTATTTTATTCTTCTTCTTCTTACCCTTATCCCACATAAGTAAAGTCGGTACAATATGTTTGTCATGTTGTGGTATATGATTAGGCTTAATTTTTACGATCGGCCGCCTGCGGGCCTGCCTGACATCAACCCTCCTTGAGATTATTTTGTTGTACCATTGTATTTATGATTATTAGTATATAGTTATGAAGTCTGATGGGATCTTTTAGCCTTACAACTTTTCTGTAGGCTTTAGCTTTGGTAGGCTATTTATAGTATCTGCTTGAGCTGCACAACCGTTCCGGTTAAAAGGAAGTTCTTCAAGAATATGGTTTGCTTGATATATTGCCATTGCCATTAATGTAAATGTAAATAATGTATTTTATTATAAATAGTAATTTATATTTTTTTTACTTATTGAGTTACTGATAATAATTTTCATTAATTAAATATATATTTTGTTTAATAAAACTTACTTATTCGTGTAATTAAACAAACGTAAAGTGAAATATTGCCATTATATTTTAATTATGTCCTAATATACAAAAATTACAAAAAAAAAATTACAAATACTGTTTAAGTATTAATTACAATTGAAATTAAGATGTTGAGAGGCTTTACAGTATCTTCACTACATATTATAAAACAAAGTCCTCTGCCACATCTGTCTGTCTGTTTGCGATAAGCTACTGAATGGATTTATATGCGGCTTCCACCAGTCGACAAGGTGATTCAAGGTGAGGTTTAGGTATATCATCTGTCAAGGTTTTTTTTATTATCAGGGCGGGATAAAGTCGGCCGGGCCAACTAGGTAATAATAAAAAAAACATGAGGTAGAATTTGTTGTTCTTCATAATCGACTTTCGGTTATTGGAATATTTCTAATACCTTATTATCATTTTCACCGTCAAGGATATTTGAGAGAAAATGAATATCTACAACTAAATACATCGAACTGAGGATAAAAATAAAATAGACCTTATTTATTCGAAGTGACTAACACTGTTTGTGCTTGAATATTATCTTTCTTCCATGATATTATGCAGTCACTACGGAAACATTATTTATCTGCAATTGTCAACGCTTACAAATATAAGAGAATCTTTTTCTTTCGTTTGTTTAACATAATCGTAGAACATCACTGTATTTCTGGTTTCATCAACCGGCTTTTACTATTGATTTAATAAATAATATTTGTTTGGGAGTTCAATATATATTAATTAAGAACGTGTTTAAAAATAACACTATGTATAAAAGTAATTGCTGCAATAACAGTTTTCCAAATAAACCAATATATGCTAGGACTTTTTAAATGTTATATAATTAATGTGTTATATAATATAATATATCTAGTAAAATAAGTATCAATTGTTATATATTACTTAGCAATGATATTAGCTTTTTAGTTATATGATCAATGTTACTTAGGTATGATGAAATTCACACTAGTGCATTTTACTATAATAATAAAATTGTCTCATTTTAAAAAAAAAAGAAGTTCCATTTCAAACTCTTTAAGGTTCTTCTTCTATTTTATTTTTGGCAACCAGTCTTCTAGTAGACTAATACTGTCATTGTCAAGTATCGATATTACAAGTTTCTTGATATAATTTCAATGAACTAATAAGATGGTGGCAATCTTGTTAGAACTTTCGTGGGAGTTTTTGTGGCAAGTCAGAATCTATGCTCTGTGGTATTATTTCCGATCCACTTCACTTTGCACAATAACCAAAATATATTACGTAAAGCACTACCAACATTACACAATATAGGGCCAAATAACAAAAGATTATAGATAAAATATAAAGTCCACTACATGGCATTCTAAGATTCCGCCAAAAACTCCCTCTTTAAGGTTACATGCACGATAATATTTTGCTCTATATAATTATTATGTTCATCAAAACTTTACGCCAAATATGTAACAAATAGTAATATACATACATTTTATATGTTATAATAAAGAAGTTACAAATTAATGAATTTAACCAAATATATACTGATTTTTTCACATACTAATTTTAGAGGACTCTATAGAATATTTACCTTACGGTATTGGGATGTTTTTCTAAAAAGTGTTCCAGCGTTATTTAAAAAACATAATTATAAGAAGATGTAACTTCGCGGTTTCTTATTATTATTCATTAGTAAATTTTATTTAATAAAGCACGATTAAAACAGATTTAATTAGTGTTACTCATTTTGATTAATTGAAACATCGGACATCATCCACCTATGAAATTTGATCACAATTTGACTATTAGTTGCCTGAGTCCTTATCAAAATATCAATACCGGTTATCATTACAAAGGTTATCATCATTTATACCAAATGGCAAATGTCATAAATTTAGGTATGTACAGTAAAACAACTTAGATGACATTAACCGTATGACTACATTAGCGGATATCGACAAAAGTTAGCAGCATCGTATTGCGTCGCGACAATTATAATCAAAATATTGTTCACAAAGGTTTTATAAAATCAAAGTCTAATAATTTTGGGGGAGTTTTGGCGGGATCTTGGAATGCCATGTAGTGGTCTTTATATTTTATCTAAAATCTTGTGTTATTTGGCTCTATGTTGTGTAATGTTGGTGGTGCTTTACGTAATATAGCGTTTGTTTATTGTGCACAAGTGAAGTGGATCGGAAATAATACCACGGAGCATGGATTCTGACTTGCCACAAAAACTCCCAGGAAAGTTCTAACAAGATAGCCACCATCTTGTTAGTTCATTGAAATTATATCAAGAAACTTGTAATATCGATACTCACTTGACAATGGCAGTAATAGTCTACTAGAAGACTGGTTGCCAAAAATAAAATAGAAGAAGAACTTGTAATACTAAGAACTACTCGAAAATGGCAGTAATAATCTAAAAAATGGGTTGCCAAATATAAGTAAAAAAATAAATAATAGCAAGGGCATTTATTGTGACAGTTCTATCGACCGACAGCTTACACTTTATAAGTTTAATTTGTAAAAAGTTGAGCTATTTACTGTTCGCTTTACACTTTGCTTTGTTATTATGGGGGGTAAAAATGCCTTAAGTTAATAAGTGTTGGGTTTTTATTTAAAATTAATGTTATATACCTAGCTCATAATTGCTTCATATATCTACTGCATGTTTTCTTTTGGTAATAGTATACATTTTAGGGGCGAGTTACGGTGGTCCGGTGAAGCTATTAATACCCTGATAGGCCAATAGAGAGCCAGTTCGAGAAAAAAGGGCGATTTATTATTATCTGAACTCGACTAGAAAAAAATTAACAAACTGTTAAAAGAAGGCCAATTAAATGTTTACAAACTTCTTATAAATTGTCATAAAAATGGGAATGCCAAGTTTTTATTCATATGTGGGTACAGTATTCGTCACATTTCGCCGATGTCTGACACGTTATAAGACGAACGACGAACTTTTGTTACTATACGTGACATGGAATTTCGTCTGATAATGTAGCCGTAGCGTTTTCCATTACACAGAGTACTTTGTATTATAATGGTTCATTATGCTATTCTTATCTATGCGTAGGTTGACAGCACGACAGCTGAAGTTTTATGTCGGCCGCGGCCGGCTTTTTATGTCTATAGATATGATAATATTATGTAGTCGCGAAAATACGTAGTATCCTCCTGTGTGTGATATAAGAATTATACTTTTCATCAGTTTATTCTTTCGTAAACTAAGAGTATTTGCAAAAACTATAAATATAGGTACCTAATGTGTTTATTTTATTCCATTTTTAATATAAATTATACTCATATTATAATATAATGTATATGTATTTATTATACATTAATATAATATATATTTATAAAAAGATATATTTATTATAAGATAAGTATAATTAGCTCGATAAATTATAGTTGTAATAATTCTTTCCGCATTATAACTTAAACTTTAAAATTTTCAGGTAACAATAATGGACGCAGATTACGATAAGAAAGTTTTAGAATTAAGAAAGAAAATTAAAAGCTTTCCAGATTTTCCAAAAGAAGGTATTCTATTCTGGTAAGTATTTTCGAAATTAGTATACAGGTGTAGCCCAACCGTTTTGATGTATAGTTTTTATAGCACTCACAGGCTACATAGAGTTTTTTGATGAGTGGCAAGAAATAGCTCAATTTTAATTGTGTGTAATAATTTTATTTATTTATTATTTATATTCATAGCTGTCTATTTTTTAATAATCTATTAAATTATATTTTTATTAGTGAAAACTTTTAAGCTTTTCACTAATAAAAAAATGTTACTTTTTTATATTATTAATGTTGGCTGTATATTGAAAAAAAAAAGAAAAAAAAATTATGATGTTATTCAACACCCCGCGACACTCCAAACACTACCCCTTACAATACTGAATTTATACTGTAATAATTGTTAGTTGGATGACAAAAGCAATAATATCCAATATTCCATTGGTTGTCAAAGTAGGAATAAAAGATCAAGAATTCCTATTTAAGGATGATTTCCTGTATACATATTTTCATTGTAACCATAAGTAAAATTTCATTAAGAAATTAAGAATCTTTTCTCTTTACAGCTATTAACATTGAATATAGTCATATCAATGTTGGTTGAAAATGTAAGAAGATAAAAAAGAACCTAAAATTACTACAATCAAAACCTCTTGAACTGCTATTCTTTTTAGTATGATATAGTTTGATTGTGATAATATACACTAATAATTGTAACTTGTACATGTTGCACAATTTGCATAAGACTTTTAAAGCTAGGCAGTCTTAATCAAGAATATTCAAAGTGCTAAACAATTATATTTATTTTGTTATATCTTGCTAAAGAGAATGTTTATTGAGCATATTGGTACTATACTCAGGTTATCGTATATTGTAAAAGACATATTAAAAAAATTATTAATAACCATCTTGACATATTCCGACATCAACATTGGTATGTAGTTGAAATTTCAATAGTCCTAACAGTTTCATGTTAACATTATATGTATAACTAGCTGATCCCGCGACTTTGTCAGCTTGGAACCTCATGTAAAATACAGTGATTAATAAAGTCTATTGAATCCATTTACCTATCTACTTTACTCTCGTACTAATGCCATGTCATTATTAAAATTACAATAACTTTTGATACAGTGGACCGATTTTAATGAAACAAAGATGTAAGTTATTCTTGAAGTTATGCTTTATGATGAAAATACTATCTGAGGATTTATTGTGCCAGTGCTTTAACAGTGATGTGTGTTCATACAAACAGACAGATAGACGTTTCTAAAAATGATTTAAATGTATTCTATTACTTATTCCTGGACACCTGCAAATTTTTTTTTCATGAAAATCGAAAAGCACAGACATTTCAGATTTACATTCTTATTATATACTAGCGGCCGCGGCAGACGTTGTCCCGCCCTGATTAAAAATAAATCCTTGACAAATTATATACTTCCCCATGAATCACTTTATCCACTGGTGAAAACTGCATGAAAATCCGTTCAGTAGTTTTTGAGTTTATCGCGAACACACAGACAGACAGACGCGGTAGGGGACTTTATTTTATACTATGTAATGATGTATAGATATAGATAATGGATATTGGTATATCTAAAATGTATAAAGCCTAATATCAATTGACCATACATTGTGAAAGCTTAACAGATCTGGTTTTTTTTTATGATGTTTATATGACTATAACTCTCACCTAGATGGAGCAGGGCTATGTGTGACTGTTATTAAGTTTGATATTGTAATTTCACACAGACAAATCATGGGCAGTTGCTAGCATTTTTATAAAAATATAAAACAAATATGTTCCAGGGATATTTTCTCAGCCATTGCAGATGGTGGTACTTGCAAAATACTACAAAGTCTCCTAGTACAGTCTGTGAAAGCTAAATTCCCTGATGTGGATGCTGTAATCGGCTTGGAATCTCGAGGATTTCTTTTCTCTTTCTCGTTGGCTGCTGAACTTGGTATTGGTTGTATACCTGTGAGAAAGAAAGGAAAGTTGCCGGGAGATGTCATCTCATATAAATATGATTTGGAATATGGATCTGTAAGTTACATATATTTTATTTTTATCAATGTATGATTTCTGGAGTGAAAACTTATTTAGCAAGTGAAAACTTTTTGCGTCACCGATAACGTCGACATGCTTGTGACTTTCGATCAACAATAACTAGATAAAGGGTCACATACAAAATTAAAGCTAAAATCTGTCCGCGTAAATATATACTTATGTGTAGCTATTTGTTTACTAAGAAAGGGAGAAAAAAGTTTTAAAACAGTTTTAAGTTCAACCTAATTACAACCATAACACCTAGTAATAAAGTCACAAATGTTCAAGATATTATCTAATACTTACGATAAAACGAGCAAAGCAATAAATTACTTCCCTCACAAATGAAACGACAACATAAACAACATTTATTGTGAATTCAACCTTAACGCGCATTGAATAAAATACGTTTTCCCGTTATTGTGCGTGTTTGTGCTTGATGAGGCCAAACATTTGTAACACTTTTTATTATTTGATATTATTTATTTGATATTATTTATTTTTTAACAATTTGATATTATTTATTAGTTTAAAGCTTAAAGTATAACTTATTCAATATGTATTTAGTGAAAGTAAGATATTGCTTTTTCGGGTATTATTTTTGCATCTTTTGAATACACTTCGGCACGTGAAACGGATTTACATTGGCTGTATTTCAAACAAACTAAAGAAAATAAGGGCACACATTTCAAGTGAGCTCTTATTTGCCGAGACGTATTTTTCGCGCCGATCGATCTAGTTATTGTTGATCGAAGCTTGTGACGATTTTAATGAAACAAAGACGTAAGTTACTCCCGAGGATATGCTTTATGATTTTCTTATATGAGATTTTATTGTGAATCCAGTACTTTAGCAGTGTTGTGTGATCATACAAACATACAGAGAGACTATAGACGTTTCTAAAAATGGTTGAAATGTGTTCTATTTTTTCAGGAAAATAAAAAAGTGCAAACACGTTAGATTTAAATTTTATTATATGTATAGATTAAGCTTTTGTAGCTACTCATATGTTTGATTGATTAATAAAGTATATATATGTATAAAAGTATATAATTGTGTTCTTACATTTCAAAATGGACCAAGTCCAACTGTAGTTGTTCGAAAGTTTTTAAAGTTTTTTAATGTTATGAATGGAACATTTTAAGACCATAAAATAGAAACTAAAAATCTTACAAACAGCAAAATTTGATATTCGTTCATGATGTATAGGATATGAATATTTAAAAAGATTAAAGATTTTATAGGAAAAATTAGAATTGTACTTGGTTCTTTTTGAAATGTAACAACTCAATTATTGATTGGAGTGGATTGGATTTTGTCCTACTTTGAACGATCAGATTTAATTCAAACTTTGCACACCTGTCAAAGGTCGATAACAATCCAATAATCCGAAAAAAAAACAGTTAAAAATTTAATTAAAAAATGAAAAATAAATAATAGTTTAAAAAAACTAAAAAAAAACACACTTTCAAAAAAATTATAATGACCTCCAGATATCAGTATTTTTATCATTTTTTTGTCACTTTTTACAAAAATATACATATATTTCTAATTTACACTATTCTTAATCCAAAATTATTAAATTTTATTTTCTGTTTTTTAGTTAGATTTTTTATGAAAGCGTGTTTTTTTAGTTAACCTATATATATAAACTATTATTTATTGGTCCAGAACCGGTCAAGTTTGCAAGGTTTTTAGTTTTTCTTTATCATCTTAATATTTTACATGTGTTGTACATGCATTTGAAGTTGTTGCAAAATGATATAAAACATTTAGGAAGGGCTAAAATTGGAATTACATAGTTTATTTTGAAATTTAAGGACACGATTGGTATTCATCAGAGGCTCTCAAACTGTGCGCCAAAAGTAAAAAGGGGTGCCGTGAGGCACTTCTCCGGTAATTTAATTATTTGTGGGTACAACGTAAACCATTATATTTTACGCACATATTCATGTTGTAGATGTTTTAATATTTGTACCAATCTAACTAGTATCATTGTACGGTAATTCAATCGAATATATCTATTTCGACTAGATAGCTAGGTTAGGGCACCGCGAGCACCGTGCCATCACAATATACCAAACTTGAAAGTGCCCCGCGAATTAAAAAAAGTTTGGGAACCCCTGGTATAATATATTACAAATGTGAGTGTAATACAGTTCTTATTTTTTTAATTGTCTATGTTTCAACCTAGGTACATTGTCATATTCGACGGGTTACTCTTGACTGACATCTTGTATAACTGATTTTGTTATTTATATTTTAAAAATGGTCACTCATAAGTAAAAATTAACTTTCAGGATATACTTGAACTACAGAAAAACACGATCAAACCAGGGCTAAAATGCGTTATAATCGACGATCTTATAGCAACTGGTGGATCGATTAATGCGACCACAAATCTCCTGAGAACATGCGGAGCTGAAGTGTTGGGCTGTCTCGTCATCATTGAACTAGAATCTCTTAACGGACGTAAGAACATTCCAGAAGGTTTACCTCTACATTCCTTGATTCAGTACAACTGATGTATTTATTCTTGACTATTAGTGTAGTAAGAACAGTAATTGCCAAACTTTTTGACCACTCTGACTGTAGTTGCGTAGAACTCAAATTTATAATCCGAATACACGCTGAGTTCTAGATTATTATATTGATTGATTCAAACAATTAGATAATACAACTAATCAGGTGTAAGAAATGAAAGTACAATTTAGCTGATAAGAAAACATGAGTTGATTATATGAGAACTAATAGGAATACTATTGAGCATTTTAGAGTACAATTGAGCAGCTGAAGAAAAATGGGAGTACAATTGAGCAGCTGAGTAAAAATGGGAGTACAACTGAGCAGTTCAGAAAATAAATTAGACTATAGCACCTATTTTTTTAAATACAAATCATGAGCCACGTTACATATAATTTATAGATCAAAGGCAATGTTAAAACCTTTCGTATGGTAAAATCATGTCTACAGTTTATATTCTATTTTGTGTTTTAACAGTTTTTGCTGAATTTAGAAGGATTTTTTTAAAGCTTTGTGTAGCTTTATGTAGCTATGCGTAAATGAAGCCAAGTCATCAAGTGGTCGAAATTCGACTATAATAAATTGATTTTTTAATTGCGTCGTTCAATTTCAAAATGAGCTTAAATCCAGTTTTGGCCGAACCTAATAATTTACCTTATTTTTCAATATCTGCAAATTTTGTACATAAAAACTAAAAACCTTATGGACGGCAACATTTGAACTCCGTTCTCGGTGTATTAAAACTGGAATTGATAACAAAATTAAACAATTTATATGAACGAATAAAAGTGCATTTAGCTCGTTAATTTTCAATATTGACAAATCGTGTAGGAGTGGTAAGAATTTTGAAGTATAATCAATCTATACATATAATAAGAATGTAAATCTAAAGTGTCTGTACTTTTAGATTTTTGTAAAAAAAAATGCCTGGTGTCTAGGAATAAACAATAAAATACATTTTAATCATTTTTAGAAATCTCTGTCTGTCTGTTTATTGGAAGACGCACCACTGCTAAAGTAATGCGTTCATGATAAAACCTTTTAATTAAAACCTAGAAAATCATAAAGTATACCTTCGAGTAACGTTTAGCCTTTGTTTTGTTAAAGTTGGTTCGGTCTATCAAAAGTTATTGTAATTTTAATGATGGCGCGACTTAAGTACGAGAGAACAGTAGTTAGTAATTAGACTTAATACATTCATATACATTCATATATTTATATACATTGACATACATTCTTAATTGGTCACTGTTTTGTACATCAGTCTCTACGAGGACGAAGTCGCGGGCACAGCTAGTATATAAATTAACTTATAAATATTTAACCTGTGTAGGTGGAGGGCAAGAAGGATATATGTTATCTCTTTATAATATTAGTGTAGACAAAAACGATATACGATGTCTCACATTGTCATATAAATAAATGTATTATTGCAAGCATACGCGTACATAAATGTTATTGCCGAATGTCGCGAAATAAAAAAATAAAAAACTTAGCGTGAGTCATTCTAACCTAATCCGTGTTATTACAAAAAAGGTAAATACGTATTAAATACTTGGTTTAAAAAAGTTTCCTAATAAATGCACCGCGCTCGCCCGAGCCAAGTTCGCGTTATCCTTTTTCACAAGTCTAACCTAACGTAACCAAAGCGAGACAAAAAAATTAAGATGGCGAACATTCAGCGACCACGGTCTATTTAGTACGAGACCTTTTTAAAGCCAGGGTTCAATACGTATTTAATTTTTATTGTAATAACACCGAATGTGGTTAATTCGGAAGCCGAGGGGTTAAATAGGCTTAAAGGGTTCGACTCTCTGGTGGTAGGAAAAAAAACTGCTGTCAATTTTTTATTAATACAAGCTCATCAATAGCTATTTAGACGAATTGAAAAAAGAGAATCGTTTGTTACACAAAACAGTAAAAGGCACTTGCATGTTTTGATATAATATATTTCGATTTATATTCGCGGATAAGATAACAGTGATCAAAGTTTATACTTATCTAAATCTGTTTAAGGTGATCGAATTAATTGATAATTTTTTATCGCTAATTATCATTATGAATCGATTTGGTTTATTTTTTATCAGAGATTATCAGTATCTTTGATTTATTATTAAAATTTATTTATTTTTAGCCTTTGTTATCATTAAATCGGTTCGGTATAACAAAATTTATTGTACCTACTTTAATGACAACGCGACTTAAGTACGAGAGAAAGATGGATAAATAGAACAATCATCATCATCAGCCTGTAAGAGACCCACTGCAGGGCCATAGGCCTCTTCCCGAAGGAAGGTATGGGCGTAATCAACACGCCAGCCCACGACGTATTGGCGATTTGAAACTCTGAGAAATCCACTGTTCTATATTTTTCCCACATACATTCTATAGGTTCTATAGGTTTCCTCACGATGTATTCCTTCACCGGCAGCCGATAGTGATAAATAAATAGTGTTAAATAAAACAATTAGCTAATTTTATTAATAAATGTTTTTTACATAAAGTTCCATGCAGACGGAGTCGCGGGCACAGCTATTTCAATATGGAAAAAATGATTTCTTATTAAAATTATAGCAAATTAACAGAATAGAACATTTAATTATTTTTATATACACATTTTCTTAGCAATGTAACTTAATTTAAAAATCTTTTTAATACTTCACATCGAAGAAATAATCTCTTGTTAACGTTATGGATGCCAATTTAAGTACATGTTTTTTCTGGAAATTTAATATTAAAATACACATGTATTTATGGTAAAGAGGAGAGTCTATGATCAATGGAATTTACACTCTGATAAGATAAGCCAAAGAAAAGTTTTGTTGCAATACTAGAATAGAATAACAAAGCGTGGAATACGAATAGGAAAAGCAGAATACAATAGCGCTATAAATGAGCCAATAAACATATTTACAATTTTCTATAGTAAGTGACTATCCATAAATTACGTCATTCATTAGGCGGTGAGAGAGATAGACATCTAATATATTCGATTTATTGCTGTTTTTATAAGAAAAGATCTTCAACAGAATGTATAGAGTATTTCGGAAATACTCTTTTAATATTTGAATCACTAAATAAATAAATTAAACAATGTATGACGTCATAGAATCGCGATAACCTGTGATTTATTCGTCATAAATCATGAAATTACTGTGACGTAATTTGTGGATGATTATCTATATCATTCTTATACTACTGCCATAAATGTGAGAGTGCTTATAATTAATCTTTTATATTGTTATATTGAAGTGAAACTTCTAATGCGACTTCCAACAAGGTTGCGTTAAAGGTTTAACGCTACCATGGAGGGGGTATGAAAGCACTGTTGCGTTAAACGTTCAACGTTCCTGGGGAGGGGGAATAGCAAGAGACAGAGCGAGAAAAATATTCAAACATTTCGTATCTTACTTTAGTTATCATAATCCCATTGTAAATGTTATTGATTTGGATATTTCTCCACTCGAAAATGATAATTAAAAGATGCGATCAATTGTTAATTGTAAGCAATGTTAATAAAGTTTGTCTTAAAGAAACAATATCATTTCAATCGATTTCTACCCCTTCCTATTTTCATTTCGACATTACGAAGTTTCACTTCACTCCACGCACTATTTTTTTTATATCATGGGATTTTTTATTTATTTTTTATATGGTTCATTTTACTTACTATGTACCATTTTATAATTTAATAAAGTTTATTATATATGGCAACTTATTTTATTTAAATCATTTGTTAAATTTTGTTAGTTTTTAGTGGAATTTAAAACAAACATTAAACTCCGCGGTAGCTTTGAGTATTAAGTTTATTTTGAAGCGGCTTTTTTGATAAAAAGTACTTAAATAATAATAAACCGAAAAATATATTTCAATTATGGTATTTCGGTGGTTAGCGGACAAATATATGAATACACAAATTTTACGACAAAATATTAGCTTATAGCTGATACCTGTGGTACCTACATACGTACATACGTACATACTAACTAGACCTATATAATACAGAACTCGGATTACAGTGCTAGTTCAGCTATTGTGAAAATTCCTATGGGAATCATTGTGTAAAATGCTGACCATATAAAGTAATATATCGTGGGATAATTCAACGGTTACGATGGAACAATCTAGCTCGATCGCTGAACCTTAGAGGTTGGCATCTCAGGATTAATTATGTATAAATAATATATTGTAAGTATGTAGTTAGTTATTGCAATTAAAGTTTGTAGGTGGTACAGCCACGCCGAAGCCACTGGTTTCAGCGTGAATGGGTCGGCTCGTCCGGGGTATTACCACCCGACCTACAGAAACACCGACGTGAAGTAACAGTGCTTGCATTGTTGCGTTTCGTTCGGTCAATGAGAGCACCTGACACCCACTCAGCCTCCCCCCACTCCCACCGCCCTCTGGTCCCCAACGCCCCTGGTGTTGCAAGTGTCTATGGACGGTGGTGATCACTAACATCGGATGACCCACCTGTTCGTTTGCCTCCTATGATATAATTTTCTTTTTTTTAATCTCCTACTGACGGCCAACTACCTAATTGCCGCGACTTTGCCAGCATTGTTTGTTATTTTTATGTTCTATTTAATTCAAGTGAAAATATGTTTTACTTAGAAATTTTCTTGGTAAATAATCTTAATCGTTTACGATCCCTCTTCTACGCATATTTATTACACCGCTTGCCCCACTCTACATATCATTGTAGTGATGTTTTTAGAGCAAGTGTTTAGAAAGTAAAACTAAAAAAAATTGATAGAAACGTATCGAGTATTTTATTTTTGGCAACCAATCTTCTAGTAGATTATTACTGTCATTGTCGAGTAGGTAATGATGTAACAAGTTTCTTGCGATCATTTCAATGAACTAACAAGATGGCGGCCGCCTTGTTAGAACTGTCCAGGGAGTTTTTGTGGCAAGTAAGTATCCATACTCCGTTGTATTATTTCCCTTTTATGTCACTTGTGCATAATAAGCAAATTATATCACGTAAAACGCAACCAATATTACAAATCATACAGACAGACAGATCTAACATTTAATTTATAAGTAAGTAAAAATATATAAAATTCACTACATGACATTTCAAGATCCCGCCAAAAACTCCACGTATCGAGTAGGTTTTGAATAATATGCGCACAACGACAAATGTAACATTTAATTTATAAGTAAGTGACATAGTATAAAATTCACTACAAAACATTTCAAGATCCTGCCAAAAACTCCACGTATCGAGTAGGTTTTGAGTAATACACCCACAACGACAAATCTAACATTTAATTTATAAATAAGTAAAATAATATAAAATTCACTACATGACATTTCAAGATCCTGCCAAAAACTCCACGTATCGAGTAGGTTTTGAGTAATACGCGCATAACGACAGATCTAACATTTAATTTATAATTAAGTAAAATAATATAAAATTCACTACAAGACATTTCAAGATCCTGCCAAAAACGCTACGTATTGAGTAGGTTTTGAGTAATGCGCGCACAACGACAGATCTAACGTTTAATTTATAAATAAGTAAAAAAATATAAAATTCACTACATGACATTTCAAGATCCCGCCAAAAGATCCACGTATCGAGTAGGTTTTGAGTAATACGCGCACAACGACAGATCTAACATTTAATTTATAAGTAGGTAAGTAAAAGATAGTGTGGTCAGAACGGCGATGGGATACCACTAGAGTAGCAAGAGGATCACCATCTTGTTTCCAACTATGAAGCAACTGAAGACACTGTACAATTAAACGATTACCTAGTGGCTGTGCCTGCGACTTCCGCGTGGAACTTAATGCATAACAACACTATTTCACTTACTGTATCTTAGATATTATGAATCTATACATATATATAATAAGAATGTACACATAACAGGTTTGTACTTTTTTGATATCCGTGAAAAAAATTGTTGCAGCTGTCTAGGAATAAGTATTATAATACATTTCAATCGTTTTTGAAAATGTCTGTCTGTCTGTCTGTATGAACACGCACCACTGTTAAAGTACAGGGTTCACAATAAAATCATAAAGCATATCTTCGCGAGTAACTTAGTCTTTGTTTAATTAAAATCCATCCACTCTATTAAAAGTTATTGTAATTTGAATGACGGCTCGAAGTAAGTACGAAAGAAAAGTTGTAATCTATACTGATATTATAAAGCTTATTTGTTTGGTTGAACTCGCTTAGGAACAACTGGTCCGATCTGAAAAATTCAGTTTTAGATAGATAATTTATCGAGGAAGGCTATAGGCTATATATATACGCTAAGACCAATAGAAGCGGAGCACCAATGAAGAATGTTTCAAAATCGTTTTTTTTTTTTGGAACTGACTACTCTATTGACCAAGCAAGGTCTTAACAGCTTCACCGGACTACTAAGGCGAGCGCTTAAGGCACTCAGCCGATTTTACTAACTAGCTCAAGGGTGCGCGGTACACCTCGGCTTTGGCTGTTGCCTGATACACGCAATTCGCGACCTATGTAAGCTAACCTTTTTTTTT